>JANRGW010044371.1:0-20214 GCA_024733675.1 Psilopsiagon aymara
AGAAAAGAAAAGAAAAGAAAAGAAAAGAAAAGAAAAGAAAAGAAAAGAAAAAAGAAAAGAAAAGAAAAGAAAAGAAATAAAATAAAAGATGAAGGAAAAGGAAGGGAAAGGCAAGAATGAAAAGAACAAAAACCAACCACTTATGTCAATCTAAAAAAAATCCATTTGTGATCACAAATGAAACATTTCCAATCTCATAATGGGTAGATTGCCTGGTTTTATTACCAGCCATGCAAAGCAAGACCTCATCAAAAGAAGCACTACACAGAGGTCCCATCTTGCCATTAAAATAATTTCAAAAAGCTTTCTCGCCCCCTTTTTCCACTGAAAGAATCCATTTTGCAAGATGATTTAGCTCAAAATCTGCTGGGAGTAACCCTTGACATAAAGTCATATTGTGTTGGAGTTTAGTCCTAAATTCATACATCAATTATTTACTGTCAACGCAGATTGTATAAGTGTAGAAAATTACTAGGAATGATATTTTCTCTCAGGCAGAAAGAATGTGATACAGCGGATACATCCCACCTAATGTGCTGTCCTACTGTCCACAGGCCAGAATTATTTATGCATTAGAAAACACTGTGCCAGGGCAAAAATAAGAGGGGAGAGAGAGAGAGACAGACACATTATTTTAAACCTTTCATAACATCCATAAATATTTCATAACAAATAAATAAAGAATGTTGGGCTTGTTTGGAGGACAGCTGTAGCTGCATGGTTCAGTGCTTTGCAAAGCTCCAGAGACCCCACGCTTACCCCTCAGTTAAGCCCCCATTTCTTTTTAATCATCCACTTAGTGCATTGTGGGTAGGGGAGCTCTCCAGGTGAGTTGAAAAGCTGGAGGTTATGTGTGTGGATGCAACTTCTTATTTTAGATTGTTAAAGCAAACAGCAAATGAGGGTTTCTCTTTAGTACCCTTTTTAGTGCTTTTTTGCTCTGTCATTATAATTTGTCAATATATCAGAGAAATTACTGCCTTGTCCCAAACATTATTATTGGGATACCCTATTTACATATTTTTATCTTTTTTTCTTAAACACTCATTTTTAACTGGTTAAACATACATACCAAGGTGCATATTGAGAAATTACGCTTAAACTGAAGGGAGTCATATCTTCATGTTTCTGAACTGCTATAGCTGCATACAAGACTGGTTTAGGAGCTTTATTTTTTACTTTGCAGTGGCAGCTTGAGTTCTTGCACATCACAGCACTGTGCTGCACTCATCAATGTTATACATGATGTACAGGGGATATGAGAGAAGTCCTGGTGCAGATAAGAGTCAAGTACCCTAAATTAACAGAAAAAAAAAAAAAAAACCAATCCCCCAAAAAAAACAAAAAAATAAAAAAAAAATTTTTAGGTCTTACAGTTGCATTTTAGACTATATTATACCATTCCCTCTGAAAACACCCTTTAAGTGGCACGCATTGCTGTGGGTGGCTTTTTGGCTGCTTCATGTCATATTATAGCCCTGAAAATGCATGCCTTCCATCTACAAAAATGACTGTGGGAAGCAGCATTGAAAATGTTCCTTACTGGCTAATGGTAGAGGCTCCTCAATGTTGAGTGTTGGCTCTGGAAGCACAGCCTACAGTGCAGCATCACTCCCCTCTTCATGGCATGCTACAGTGTGTGTCCAAAGCCCATCCTGACTCTTGACCAGTTTGTCACCTGATATCCCATATTCTGAGCACATCTGAGCAGCCCTGCAGTAAGCAAAGAAGCCCTCTTCAACAGTACTGTACTGGGACCACAGCTCTGAGGTAGGTCTTAGGAATGACTTCTATTTACCTGTGGGATGTGTAACCTATGTTTTATGCCTTCTAGACAAAAAGATAGCATTTGCTCATGAAAGCTAATGCACCTCCAAGCTGCTGTTTAACATATCAGGAAGCGTGCAAAGGGCCTGAGGCACAATGTTAAATGCCACCTCTAATCTCTGAAGTGACACACTGAAGGATCTCTGCCCCTCCACTGACTGGTGCACAAGGGGCTGTGCAACCACATTTACTTGACCGCTCTAGGATTTCCACCACCAGAACTGTCACTGCAGACTGGCTTTTCTACACTGTGAAAGCAAAGGGATGGATACCTGCCTAGGCACCCTGCTCCTCTGGAAAGTAATGTCCAGGACTTTCTGCAGCATATTGTGCAATTATAATCTCCAACTCCATCATGAGACAATTTATGACCTCCAGTGTGATAAAAATGATAACTACCTACATCTGCAGAGGTGAAGTTATAGACAGAAAACTACAAATCAAAGTTTGTGGAGCGCATTTGCAGGAACACATATCTGGTAGCAGAAGGTTGTTTTTAAAAGATACTCAGTGGAATATGAACTGGCAGTGAAAATGTTCACAGTGATTTTGATCTGCCTACGCAGATGTTGACAGGTGCCAGAGTGGGAAAATCCACACAAGTGGAATATCGTGTTCAGGACATCTCATTGACAAACTGGAGTGAGACCACAGAAGTGCAACAGTGAGCACTGCTTTGGAGCAAGCAATGTACAAGGGAAGACGTCTGGTCTGCCTGCATAAGACAAGCTCTAGCCTGGCACAAAACTAAATATTTGAACCTAGAAATGGATTTCAGGTTAAAAATTATCACAAACTTGTCTTGAAATTGTATGTGGATTCTCTCCACATCAGCATAAGAACTATTGTCCTAGAAATTAATCCCCACCCCACTGAAAACAAAGCTTCAGTTTCATAGAATCGTAGAATGGTTTGGGCTGGAAGGGACCTTAAACATCATACAGTTACAATTTGCCTACCACTGGCAGGGACACCCTCTATTAGACCAGGTTCCTCAAAGCCCCATCCATTTCAGGGGACAACTTTCAGTTGATCTAGCTTTAATTTAAATTCACTAAATCATATTAAACATCTGTGAGGAAACTGAAGAGCCCATTACGAACATTGCCCTTAAGTACTCATAGGCTTAAACTTGATACCTCCTAACTAACTCTCTGATAGAATAAGAAATTTCTAAATTGTGGCTGGGGCTTCTCTGTGGGCATTTTTAATGTTAGCAGCTAGTCTGAACTCCGGACCCTGAAGTGGGGACAGTTTTCCAGCATTTTCCAGTTTTCCAGTGCTACATGCAGCAATAATATGAACTTTCAATTTAAATTTAGTATTTTCTTTTATGTACCTCAATGGATTGTGTTTAGTTCCTTTAGTCAAAAGAAGAATACATAGAGAGTAGTAAATGAAAACTGGTCTGAGGGAAAGAGTGAATCCTCTAAACTAGTAATCATAAAAGAGAATGCTTTTTACAGAAAGGTAAATAATTCTTAGCAGAAAACACAGTAGATAGGAAAAAGAAAGTGAAATTGAAAAATTAGAAATACATCTGGCCACATACTCATAAGTGGAAGCATTCTGAAAAATGTCTACAGATCCCTACATCGAGAAATTACTCTTTTATTTAGCTTTTCACTATGAAAATAGAGTCATCCTTTGTTGGAGAGGTTGTCATTCTATATTATATCAAACTGCCATGATGTCCTAACAGCTGTTTAGGCTTCTGTATTTGATGAGTTTTAAGAAGGGTGAGCAAAAAAAGTGTATAACAGGTGGTATTACTCTGCTTTATTAGCATTAACTGAATTTTCACGTCCAGAGTACTCCATTATATTTTGAATAACAAGGTATTTTATAAAATAAAATGACAACACATACAATATTCTAAAAGAAGAATGCATTTTAAGAGGATCTGAAGTCAAAAGGGAAACTCACTTGGTAATTCCAATGAACCAGTTGAAAAACTTTCCTAACTTTTAGAAGGAAGATTTATTCTGTGATTTTAATAGAACTTGTTCTCTTGTAACTGGCTTGAAAACATTTATGCAGGTTTAAACTCCTTTAAATGAACATTCTTCTGCTCAAACAGGTTTTACATGGTGATGTTGCAACATCATGAAACTTGTAAGGGATTTTTTTTGTGGGAAGAAATTAGTGATCAGCAGACTTTTCAAAGGCAAGCAAATTGAGGAAATTGTTAAACAAAGCAGTAGAAAAGCTCCATTCCAGAAGATTAAAAAAATAGTCCATTCTACATCTTTTATTACATTTCCTGCATTTTCATCAGTTTCAGCTTAGATCCATCTCCTTTTAGAAGGCAAATAATGGCTATCTGATGAATGCATTATAACTCTTATTTTCTGTTTTCTCAGAATAAAGAAGTGGCGTTGAAAACTTTCAGATACTGTATAATTTTCATGAATGGAGGAAATGGATGTTATTTGCTGAAAACAACTGGTGTGATTATTTGTCTGCAAATTGGTGTATTTGCTTTGTTAGGTTAAATATTCTTCATGCACTCCCTCTGGAAATGCCTTCTGTTGGGAGAAACTGATTGGAGACTGAGGCACCAATTTCGGAAAGCATCCTTAATGCCAACCAGCAGTGCAAGACCCCATCAAAATGTAAATTTGATCCTGAACTTGGGTAGCCTTCTGTTCCTTCTTTTAGAATGAGGGACACACCGGTGGACTTCTACAGAAAGTGCTTCTTTAGAAACTGACCAGCTAATTACATATTTTAGTTCTGCCACAAGGCTGAAGTAACGGAATAGCATTTCTGTCACTTTCTACACCATACAAATTATTTTCAGGAGGAAAAAGGGAAACAAAAGCAATAAATGTAAATGAATACACTAGGTGTCTAGCTATTAATGGAACTCCTCTAATTTCATAAATAATATTAATCTTCAATTATAGCATTGTATTTGCAATATTGTAAGCAGTTATATATAATCACAACATTTTGCCAACAAGTATGTTAGCTATTTTTCTCTTGCTTGTATTCAAATGACCTTCAGCTGAGACACAAGCAGAAAACTGAATTTTTTATATATAGAAGCTCATGAACAAAAGGTCTTTTCTCGATATCCTCTTTCACAAGACCCATGCATTTAAAATATTGTAGGCTTCATTTCATTTTATGCTGACTGGGGTGTTTACTATTGTCATGTTATTAACCTTGCTTTAAGAAGGCTTTTATAACATCAGTATTAGAGTTTATTACTAGTCTTAGCTGTGATATACAGTTCATGGCCTTATTAAAGGATGTGTCCTGCCCTTGAAATTCCCTGGAATCAGTAAATAATATAGAGAGTGTTGCAGAAAAACAAGGCACACTTTTCTATCTTTAAACAGTCAAATAAAACTATGAGCATATGAATTTTATTTAGTCTTAGCAGAAGTTTGAAGAGGATCTGACTTATTGGAAAATTAATATTGGGATACAAACTTTATAATTAAAATCTATCCCAGGAAGCAAATAAATGGCAAGCATTACTTATGTTTGCCCATTTCACATGAGTTTGCTGGTGTCAGATCAGTTTCCAATGGATAAATTGCTACCTAATACCTCAGAGTTGCACATGCCTTTGAACCAGATAAGCCAAGAAACACAGCAAGCATGGGGAACGTATTACTTTTTGACTGTATGTTATTTATTAAAGAAAAAGGAGAATATATTTTCTGGATGGCCCGATTCACAATTTTTGAGCTCAGTTTATTTTTTTACTCTTATAAAATAGTCATGAGACCTGAAAAAAATTGTCCAATTTGAACCTTCACAAGCACACTGAGTAACAAGTCTGAGATGTTTCAAGATTTTTGTGGGCCCTAGAGGTGACTCCTGCTTCTTCTGCAACAGCAGGTTTGGTACTCAAACTATCTACAAAGTTACCTCTAAGAGCAGGCTTAACCCCCTCACCATGGAGTCTGTCAGCTTTCTATGTTCTTCATTTTACATACCACCTTCCACTGCAGATGCCGGTGTCTATAATACTCTGCATTGAAAAGAACTGGAGGAGAGCTTCAAGACTGAAAACCACCATCATTCCCATGTCTGCCTTCCTGTCTTTGGCCCTGCCAAGAAAAACAATTTGCCTGCACTTGTCTTCAGGAAACATTCTTATTTTCAATGTGGGGAAAATTTACTACTGCAAATTGCTGAGATTTGCCTCTTCAATGCTTTCTAGCCTCATATTTTATCAAAATGGCCATCATGCATGAAAACATTCCTATATATTTTTAATACTGTCCCTTTAGTCTTTGGGTTTAATCCACTGCATTTAATCTTCCTACAAGGCTATAAGGATATTATTTAAAGGTCACATATGAATCTAGCTTACTCTAAAGAATCATATTCCTTAAGGCTTATTGTCTAGTTGAAATCAAACATAGCACTTACAAAGCAGAAATGTTGAGTTAGTGCTTTTTTAAGTGCATTTCAGCCTTTAGCATCTGAACTTTATGCATGTTTGTGCTCTGATTGAGAAGCATGAAATAGATATCCTCTCCATTACCATGTTCAGCTCTGATACTGCCTGTACCTCATCCAGCTCTGATGCAATCCCTTCAGACCACATGTTGAGTACATTGAGCTTTGGGTAATTGTATTTGGTGTATACAGCAGTAAGCTACCCCAGATGCACTGCGAGACATACATAAATTAGACAACTTGTGTTATAGAGGGGCACTTAAGACATGCTTTTTTGGAACATTTCCCAGGATGAAGGAGACCTCTTGACCATCAAGATCTGCCAAACCATTGAGGTAGGAGGCATGTAGAAGTAATAACAAGAAAAGTTTGCTTTGCAACTTAAGCAACCTAAACTTTGGAACTTTTGTACGAAAGTTTGCTTTTGTAACTTAATGTCTCTTTCAATTTGGCCACCAAAGACAGACACTTGTACCCTTTGTTTTCTCCTAATCACTACCTATGACAAATTTATTATGACCAGTCAGAAATGAACCAGGCAATATTAGCAAGTGTTAGTGAATCTCACCTCGTTCATTTCATATGATACTCAGCAATGACCTCCACACTTGCATACATCACAAACCTTGGTTCAGGTTAACCATTTCATTGCAGTACCATAGGGGAACAGGAAAATATTCTGTTTAAAATAAAAGAAATCAGACTTCTGAATATGAAAGACCTGAAGTTTTACATTTGAGACTAAACTCCAAAAATTAATTCAGGATCTGAAATGCTAAAATTAAAAGAGAAATTGTGCTAATAATACCTTGAGTGCTAGCATGTGTTGTCTTCTGAAGAGTACCTATAAGAACAGTAATGGATTCATAATGCAACAGTAAAGTTTTCTAAACATGTGATGTATATATACGTGATCCCCAGCAAATAATCCAAAAATGTATCAGCTGCAATTCAGATCTCAGCTGATATCTGAGAGATATCCATTTCGCTGAAAAAGATGTATATTTCTTATGCTTTTCTATAAAATATTATAATCTCATTTTTAACTTGACTATCCATTTAAGGTGTCTGGAGGACTTCAATGAAAAAAAAAGGAGGCTCATATTATTTTGTCTGAACATAACTACATCTTGTAATGTACTCAAGTCTTAACCTAAAGATTAACAATCTACAAAAACGTTCAGTTCAACAAATTTTTTGTTTGTGTATCTTATCTTAGCTATCTAATAAAAATTGCAGTTGAGAAGTTGCAATGAATTGAATATAGGTGAAGGGAAAAGTTATTTTCAGTTAAACATGTAAAAATATATGTTATTTGTATATGTTTATTGTATCAAAATATGAAATAGAACTCACGATTTGTAGAATTACCTCAACTGTGGTAAAGACGAGATCAGCAAAACCCCAAATACTTCATTTTATATTAAATATTATAGCAGGAGGAAAGTATTTTTTTTTCTTAGAACTAAATGGTACCAAATCTCAACTATAATTTTGAAAATCAATACTTAAATTATAGGAAAATAATGATTTATTTTTTTTTCCATCTAGAAAGATGGACTACACTCTGCCCAATTAAACATGGTGGGCCAGACAGGTTTAATTTGCTCAAGAAACTGAGCACAGAGAGAGAGTAAAAAACTAGGAAGGCTACTTCAAAGCTGAAAATTCTCCTGCAGTGGGAACACATCACAATCAAGCTGAAGAGACTGAAGTTCTTAGCAGTTGTACCAGTGGAATCAGAAATACACTCACCATCAGCAAATTTTATATAATCCGAGGTAAAAACAATGTATGACATGCTTCTCTGTCTTAAAGTACATTTCCAATTTGCTGGAGTTCCACTAATGCTCTGTGGTGAAACTTTTTCAACCAGGTAAGTGCTAGAATTGCGGCAAATAAAGAGAACTTTTTTTTTGTCTTTTTCAGTGTATGGAAATATTTTACCTTTCAAAACTACTAAGAAACCATATGTTACTTTCCCAGTATTTGAAACCATATTGTAACAATATTCGCCAGTTGTTCTGCTGCTTTAATCTTTTCTCTGTAGTCCCATTTCACACACTGCTGCTGCTTTCAAGATGGGACTTACTATGAATTCAGTTTGAAAAGTCAGTCAAAGTCCCTCAATATAAAATATTCCATAGTGGAAGTTATGGATGAAACACAAAATGTATATGTACGATAACAAAATAACTGACATACACATTGTTAGTCAATACTTTGCCATAGTGTTCAAAAAGTGTCTCGTAAATGAAATTACAGCTTGCCTGTTTCGTATACTAACACACCATGCCAGCTTGTATATGCTTGAGTTGTATTATGGTCAAGAGAAATGAATTTTCCGCAAGTAGGCTATCAGGTGGACTTTTTTTTAAAGTAGTATAGACGCAGTGGATGTTCTTTGCATGGATCTATGATGTGTTGGTTAGGATAATGTTTGTTTTTAATAAATTACTCAGTAAACTCCTACAATCCTATTAGTTTTGGTGCTCTGTTGTACTTCCTGCTGCTGTAAAAAAAAAAAAAAAAAAAAAAAAAAAAACAATAGTAGAATTGATCCCTGGACTGTTATCTGAGACCAAGACAAGACCTTGCACAGCTGGGTTCTGTGCTTACATTTATGCTCTCTGAGTGGACCAAGGGACACCACTGACATAAGGAATTCAGGTTTGTTATGAAGTCAGAGGCGCTACTTCTTCCCTTCCAAATACCACTGCACTGCACAAATCCAAATGCATTTTTGTTGCTCCATATTCTCTCTTTCACCCATCCCATCTCACTAGTTCTGCACAACAAAAACTGTCACAAGAAGCTTGTGTTAGTAAGTCTTGACATGCTAACGCAATGACTGGCCAGGATTGTCTACTATATTCTGTCCCAGTGTTGAAAAAATACATTTGATTTCATTAGCTGTATGACTTACTACTTATTTTTAACTTTTCTTGCTTTAATTAATGATAATTTGACTATAGTGTCGAATGAATAATGTCTGCAGAGTTTAGAGCACTTCAAAATCTCTCTCTGAAAGCAGTAAGTCAGGTCTCGGAACAAAACTTTCAAAAGGACTGTCTTTTAAAAGTTTGAAGTAGACAGAAAGGAACTGTTTCAGCATAATTGAGCTTACACAGTACTGAAAATTGGAGCCAGAACTGTTACAAGTGGTTACAGCTAATTCAGTAGATGGTGTTAGAAAATTACAAAAAAAGAGAGTAGGTTTAATTAGTTTAACGCAGCTAGTTTCACCCTTCCCTCATCTTAGACCTGCTTTCTCATTAAAAAATGAAATTGGTCTGTGTCCCTTAAAGAGGTTTTATTTTGCTGGATTCCTTCAAAACCAAAACTATCGGTAGAATGAACATTCATCATTCCCAGACCACACTCATTCTCACATTCTAGTTTTCAGCTTGCTTTTATATGTATATATGAATGATCTGTCCAAATATTCTGCTGAATACATACTAATAAACTGCATTAGTATTTGCATACCATATGCTCACTAAGGGCTTAATTACACTTTGTTCCACAAAGAAGTATTTTAAAAAAATTAACGTATGTCAGCTAATTATTTTTCCTGATTTATTTACTTTTTCATTTTGCTTCATTTTTAATTTATACAAGACCTCTTTGTGGCCTTGTTTCATTTTCTAAAGAATGGTAATAACTGAGGCTCTTATACCTCAAGCACTCAGGCATATCCTTTAGTTTATTCATCTGAGCAGTCATCAAAGATTTCTATGCGCAAAGTGAGGAAAGTTACACATGAGCATAAATTGTTCCAGTTTTAATGCTGAAATATACACATATACTACACCTATTACATAAACTACACCCTGCAAAAACTGGAACTTAGCCAGAAAAGAAGCCTTCAGTACAGAAATCTCAAATCACATGTTTGGCAGGATTGACGGGGGTACATCACTTATCTTTCTTTCAAATTCCACAAGATATTTTAGGGTATATTCCCATGTAGTCCAAAAGGTCATAATAAACACATGAATTCATGCTTCATTTAATTCAAATATTGATTGGAAGATAAAATTTGCTATATACATACACACACACACACATATAGCTGCCTACTGGGATATAAGAGTGTCCCTGACTAGAAGAGCATCAAATAGTCAACTTCATCGGGCCCTCAGGACATGCAAGTATTGCAGATTCACTCATACATTTCAATAAGCATACTGGCAATAATTTCAGGTAACATAATTCCTCTAAAAAACATAATCTTGAAACTCACAGGGCACTCAAAAAGAAGTTAAAGAGAAGTAAATTAATTACACAGAAGAATGATGTTTCATATGAATTTTTTTTTTCTTGCATAGCACACAAAAATTTCACAAGGAGGACAGTTCTCACACAGAAAGTGAGAACAAGCTCTGGATGGCCAGGGTAGCGCTTTAGACTACAATATCTTGATACCAAATCTTCAGCTTGAAGATGTAGAAAGATCTCCCATAACAGGTTAGATATATGCATGTGGCAACCACATTGATAGAACTGATTGTCACAGTGCAAAGACCGGAATATAAGTACCTCTCAAGATCCAGCTTTTATACAGATCTATGCAGACACTGTAACATCCGCCAAATCTTTTCCAGGGCTTCCTTACCGTCATTCTGGGAAGCAGGGATGATGTTCTGTAGCACACTTACTGCAGTACAAACCCTTTTTCTTTCATCCTGTCCACCTGGACAGCAATTTGTCCACTTCTTTTTACGGCAGCATTTTGCATACCTCACTTTGTTATAAATTTTCTCCCATTTTCTCTCTTTCATCTCAAATAACCCTGACTGCTTCAGCGTTCCCTTTTCAGCTTGTTTTCTCAGCCTTTAATTCTTGTCTTTGTCCTTTCTTCCTACTGTAATTGATCTTCATCTTTCTTCAGTGCGGCACCCAGAGATATCACAAGGCTCAGGACCTTACGTTTTCCCAAAGAAGTAAAATGACAATTTCATTCATGTTGCAGTTATGATACTGGTTGCTTTCTCTCACAATGTTAATTGCAGCCCCATGGTACTGTTTCCTTCTGCTATGGTTTCAGTGTCTCACAGCATTTACTACAGGAAAGTCATCTACTCTGTGCCTTGTGCTTGCACAGCTGATGACATCTATCTAGCTATGAAACCTTCCTACTTGAAAACTAGAAGTAGGAATCTAATCTTCATGTTAAGGTTTTTCCATTTGCTCAGATTTTTCCTCATTTTAGGATTATCTTTAGACATATTCACAGCTCCTCAGCTAAATATTTATTTTTTTAATATAAGAAGCTTATTTCCTGTTATGAAACACAACCTATTAATTAATGTATTGAATAAAGCTGGACTCAGCATAGGTTTCTGAAGAACCAAAATTCTGCAACTGAACCGTAAGTAACTGCTCTTTAGTGCATCTTTTATCACTAATTTACAATTTTTTTTAACGAAATATCTAAGCATATGGGTTTTTTTCAGTATATTAGAATGCAATTTATTTTACATAAACATCCTCCTAAATCACCTGGAAGAACTCTGTGCAAACCAGAACCTGTATTGTACTTTAGCAGAAAAATGAAAGTGTAAACACAGCATTTAAAGAATAAGTGAGAGCATTGTCACATCTGAGTAACAGGAAAAGGGTAAAGGACATGAAATATTTCTCTTTTTTCCAAATTTGTTTAATTTCCAAGTTGTAAAAAGAATGGAAGCTTATGAGACAAAGTTTAAACTGTTCCAAAAGTTAGGCACTGTGGAAAGAATTGTGTTGGTAGTGTTATGACAAGGAATAGGAAGGCACTGAAATGAGAGAAGAAAACAAAGATAAGAGGTTTGAATTTCCACTTTATGATAGGTGGAGCACAGGATATGCAAAGAAGCCAATTGCAGCTCTCAGATTATGGAGTTATTCAGGACCTACTGAATTAAGCAAAGCTTCACAGGGATAATGAATACACTTCCCAAAGAATGTTCACCAGTGAAGAAATGCCAGAGGGCAGGGATTTTAGCTGTTTATCTTCTCATTGGTGGTTGTAGGAAAATGCTTTTGGGATTGGCCAAATGCTATATACTGAGTGCTCAGTGTAACTGCTGCCTCTGGTTCCGAATCCCAAAACAGGCTAGAAAATCTCCATGGAGATTTAAAGCAAGTTCTGTTTCACATTAGGAAATCCAAATATTTCTGAGCTCAGTGAAGAACCTCCAGAGGATTCTCCCACTTCATCCTTATTTATTATTATTATTACATAATACTGCTGGTGCAGACCAACTAGGAAAGATTCCTTAGAAGAAGACCACACAAGAGGAGAATTCCTTCACAGAAGCAGAATAAAAGGCTGCAGTAACAGTAGTTGGCATAATAAGAAATTTTTGAGAGGTGCCAGAGGTCTGGAAGAAGCAGGAGTAAGGAGAATCAAAGTACAAAACAAACTAGTTCGTTAACAACTGATTGAACCTCCTTCAGCAGTACTAATTATAAATAAGCAGAATAAAGTTGCTGAAATAATCACAGAATCAGAGTCATCAACCTGGAGTCTAGAAAGCGCATTATACCTTGAGAAGTCCGAAAAATCTCCTTATTTGACTCTTAGGAGGACTGACACATTACAGAAGGTACATGAACCACCCCAACCCAATAATCTGAAGTGAAATTTCATGTTCTGCCTTTATGACAGCAGGACAGGTGGTCAAGAATAACAGGTAGTTGCAGAGAGACATAGCGGCACCAAGGCAAAACAGCTAAAATGCACAGTAAGTGCAACAGCAAACTCTGGACTACGAATTATACTTCAATACACCAGTACAGGTGCTGCAGAGCTTTTTCTAGATGAAGTGACTATTGACTTAACATGCATCTATAGTCTGATAACAGCTGCACAGAGGTAATCTAGATCTGCCCAGCTATAGCTAGCTAGAACTTGCGAACCATCCCTTTTTGTGATTTTAGCTTTTCTTTCCAAAGACAATTTAATTTTTCTTTATTTTGGACATTAGAATTTTCCCTTTCGATATGACAGACCTTTCCCTTTGATTCGTTTGGTCAAAAATTACCCATGTAGATTTTCAAATAGAAAATTTTCTACCTTGATACAGTTCAGCACTGAACTGCATTTTCTCATGCTCCACAAAAGTGGGAGCAATTAATCATACAATCATAGAACAGTTTGGTCGGAAGAGACCTTTAAGATCAGCTAGTTCCAGCCCCCCCTGCCGTTGCCAAGGACACCCTCCATTAGACCAGGTTGCTCAAAGCTTCATCCAGCCTGGCCTTGAACACTTCCATGGATGGGGCAGACACAGCATCATTGGCCAACCTGTGCCAGTGCCTCACCACCTTCATAGTAAAGATTTTTTTCTTAATATCTAATCTAAATCCGTCTTCTTTCAGTTTAAAGCCATTACGCTTTGTCCTGTCAGTATATGCTTTAGTAAAGAGCCCCTTTCCAGATTTCTTGTAGGCCTCTTTTATGTACTGGAAGGCAATTAGAAAGTCTCCCCAGGGGCTTCTGTTCTCCAGGCTGAACAAGCCCAACTCTCTCAGCTTACGTGATTGGCAGACTTGCTGAGGGTGCACTCTATCTCATTGTCCACGTCGCAAACAGAGATATTAAACATCACTGATCCCAATACTGCCTTCTGAGGAGCACCACTAGTGAATGGTCTCCACTTGGACATTGAACTGTGACCACAAATCTCTGAAAGCAGCCATCCAGCCAATTCCTTATTTATCCACTGAGTGGTAAATCCATCAAATCCCTGCCTCTCCTATTTAGAGACAGCGCTGTCGCCTTCCAATAGGATGGGGCAGACTAAGTCTCTCATGCTGCAGCCTTACAATTCATCACAAGGCACAAGCAAGATACCTGAACTGCAACTTCCATAGACCACTGGGGCAGCTGAAACAGACGTATTGTTACTGGTACCTGTCTCCAAAGAATAATATTTGAACTGACTTGACAAATGAACGTAACTAAAAAAATCAGTATATCCGTTCTAGTGGAACTTTTTAGTTTTCAGATGAAGGATCTGTCTTTTTTAAAGAGGAAGACAGAAATAAATATTTTTAGACAAAACTTTTTACCACCCCGAGCTAATTAGAAATTGTCCGTATCTGCTTCCCATCTAATAAAAATCAACTTTGATGTCATCTTTGCTACTGTTATGAACCAATACTGGGCAATATTTCAATTATTCTGCTAGTATTTTCCAATGCTATTTATCTTTCTTTCTTCTTTTCTGGTGAATTCTCCATGAATTGACATGTTAAACATTATTTAACAATATTGTTTAAATATTATTGAAGTAAGAACTAGCTTACTGTTCTAATGTTTTCCTAAAATTGGACTAAAGATCTCTGACTGTTTCTAGTCAGCTTCAGAAAACTAACGTGTGCTGCCTTATCAACTGAACTCCTTACTGAGTTCCAGATGTTGATTTTCTGTCCGTGAAAGTACTCTTCTCCTTCACATGGTCTTCCTGAGCTGCTGAATCCATTGAAATAAACTCATGAGATTTTAATGCATGCATTATGCAGGTACTTAACTTCATGCCCCACTAAAAATGTGTTAATTCATACTCTTTGTTTGCATTGCGCTTAAAATACTCATGTGATGAAGACCTGCTTTATCAGGAACCTGGTTTTGGTTTCTTTCAGGAAAAAAAAGAGAGTATTTCTTTTCTTCCCACCCCAAGGTTGGACCTTACAATGGCTCCCTTCTTGCATATCTTTCATATATTCTTTTTTCTGAACCTTGAAAATAATTCTAAACCCTTTCTCTATTTCCTTCAACTGCATGGCATCTCCACTGCAATCTACAGAACAGACTGTAATTCTTAGTTTCTTTTATCATCAGCAGAACAGAAGCCACTGTGGAACAGCAAGGGAAAAGCTAGAACAAATTAATAAATTGTTTTGTGGGTATATATATTTTTTTATTTCTAACATTTCCCCTAGTGTCCCCAGATATGGAGAGTTCAGTGAGCCTGAATAAAGCTGTAATCTGTCATATTATGCATGAAAGTTCTAATAACATTATACAAAATTTGATAAAGAGCATAAGAAAAGCTTGAAACAGAAGAAAAGGATGAATACAGTAAGAAATCAAAAGTTAATGGAAGAAATAAAACCTTTGAGCCCCAGAGAGTTTTTCTGGGGTAGAAGGAGGGAGGTGAGAAAGGAGAAGAACAAAAGATAAATAAAAGATTGCAAGGGGGAAGGAAAATGGTGCTCTGCTTTCATGGGGAATACTCAAATGCCTCACAAGATGAGCAGAGCATTAGGATATGAAAACCTAAAGGGCAATATAATCCCAAAGGGGAGGACTAGTTTCAAAAGAAGGTTTATTAAAACTTAGCTTGCTTTGCATAATGTCAGAAAAAGAAATACGTGAAACTCTAACCTTCTTTCCTTTTCAACTTTCAGTCTCTTTCCACTCTTTTTTTTTTCATCTATAATCACTTTCCCTACCCTGTAGCTTTACTCTTGCTTTCTGTTTATAACCTTTAGAATACTTTCATGAGCATATGCTATAATTCTCTTCCCTTTTCTTTATCTCCTTGTTCCTACAAGCTGGCTTGAATAAAGAAGTCATTATCAGCAAGCCCACAATGGGTCCAGACATCCACATTCAAGATGTTGTATAGATGATATATTGATCAGTCCTCAATGAGTAATAGCGTTCTAATGAAAAGAGCTTACAGAAGTTAATGTATCTGCTCATGCAAACCACAAACGAAGCATTCTGTGGCACAAAGGGTCTGGCCCTGTGAATTATAATTACTCCCTACAACAATAAAAGTCAGGAGTGGTTTTATTTATTTACCGCAATCAATGATAGTCTGTGGGCTACACATTGAAAATTCGTTTTACAAACCAGCACCCAGACTGTTTGCTTTTTCTGTGTCCATTGGGAATTAACCCTTCAGCTGCTGCTGCCAATCTTGAGGTAGATATCCTGTAGAAATGAAAAGACTGCAGTTTGTTCCAGTGTTGTTTAGGTTAAGAAAAGACTACAAGCATTAAGAGAGGAGTCACCACATGTGACTGCTCCCCGTAGAGACGGCATATATTAAAGCAGGATGTGTATATAAAGTCAATGACTTTCTGCCCTACATGAACTACTTGAGAAGTCCCTGGTTTGAAAACTGTACCACAATGCTGTGTCACACAACTTCCACAATCAGATGAGAATGTTTTTTAAGCTTTAGAATCTCTTCTTTGGTCCTCAAAGTGATGCACAGTAGAATAAATTCAATCTGTGCTAACATATACAGTATATATTAAAGGAAAACAAAAGGAGCACCATTCTACTTGCTAATTAGATTGCAGGTAAAATAAAATTAAAATTCTGTTGCCGTTTATTCTAGAGAAGAATAAACCTGTCACTGTACTTCAGAAGAAGAACAAAGATTAGAAACAAAACAAAACAAAATAAAATTAAAAATAAAATCTAATTATGCTGCTGTGTAAATTATGTTCTGTATATTAAATACTGGTCTGCCAGCCTTTCAAAAAATATTCAAAGCCAGACACTAAGATACTTAGAGAGAAAGCCAGTGTGGGTGATCAAAGGTAAGAAATAGTTTCTTTTTAAAGAACATCTAAAAGAAAGGGCAGTCTGCAAAAGAGATGCAGGGGTGGAACAAGGGAATAATAGAAGTTCATGAAGTCCATGTGTGCCTCATAGGAGATAAAAACAACTTCTAGGGGATATCAAATGCGGCTAGCACTTGAAAACAAACAAATGGAGATTCTTTTCCACACAAAGGAAGGTATTGCTCCTTGACTCAGGATACTACAGATACCAGAAGTTTATGTGATTTCAAGAGACAAATGATCAATTTCATGGAAGACAACTCACAAAAGATCTCCTCAAGAAGCCCTAAACTACAAGTCACTAGAAGCTGGAAAAGAATCTCCTGGAAGTATTATTAAATTATATTTTTATGTTTTAATCCTGGCTTCTGAGACTGGCCACTGTCAGCTGAGGTTGCCCATAGCCTAGGCCAGTGAGCTGGGTATCCTGATTATGTTAAAATCTACCATGTACCCATAAAATAGAGCATTATTTTATGCAACCAGCTAATTTGCCAAAAAGTAAATTAAACAAGGCCCTTTTTCAACGCTTTCACTGTAATTCAGATCAACAAATGATCATGTGATTGAAACACTGTTTGATGAAAAGACTCATTTCCTGACAGAGGTCGGTAGCATTACATTTGCTCACATGCACCCATCTGTTTCTTTGCTCCTTATATTTCTTATGTTTCTTAATGTTAAACTGTTTGGACTAGTAGTTTCATTGGCTTGGAGCGCCTAACATGATGAAGAAACAAAGAGCTTCCTTCATGAAGCACCAGAATGATATGGAGCTAGCTTTTAGTTGATATGGGAGGCTTTTGAAGGGGAGAAGTGAAGGCTCCAGAATTTCTGTCAAAAAAAAAATTACCAAGTATCCACAGCTAAAATATGCACTGATAGGAAAAGAAAGCTACCATCCCTTGAATCCTGAATAATCTGGGTTCTGAATTAATTATATCTTTCCAAAGCTTAACCATAAATAGGAGTTGTCATATTTATTTTTTTTCTTTCTTGTTTTTTCCCTGCTGCGTGTGTACATGTGCCCTTCTTAAGTCCTAGTAAAGCTCTCTGATTAAGAGTAGGATTAATATAGAAGAATTAAACTTTTAAGATCAAAAGGAAAATACATTTAATTTTTACCCACAAGAAACTGTTACTAACAAGCATTCTTTGAGTGAAAGAAAGGCTCCATGGGCACAAAGAAATGTTTAACTGAAAATATGAGGGTTTTTTTTCCTTAAATAAGTAATCTTTGAAAGGAAATGTTTTATTTTCACATTTATTTCCACTCTAATCCTATTTCTTTCCTGCCTGAATTGCAGTCTTCTGATAGAGAATAAGATTTTAAATGGCTGGTTTCTCTATTCCCATTCATCATGTAGGCCCTATATGAAAAGTGATAAATGAGAAATTATACTTAAAAAAATCCACAATAATATTTGCCCTTCTCTCTTTTTTATTATTTGGGACCACATAACATATTTTGTATTAGTTTCAGTGGTATTATTCTGAAAACTTAAATTCTTATTGTTTGATACTTACTGTATGAATAACTTAAAAAAGCAGACTAGTTAAGCCACTAATGGCATTTTCATATCTTTTTATTATTATCTTTATACCCAGATCATTTAGCTGACACCAGAGACAATTTTGCATAGACTTCAGTAAGAAAATATATGTGCTATATGCAATGCTAGGTAGGTCCAAAGGAGTGCAAAATGTAAATGCAGTATAGAAAGTAGATCAAGATGACCTACCTTAGGTTTCTAAATATTTTTAAGATTACAAACAGAAAGATTGGCTTTCCCTAATCCTCACAAGAAGCTGAATTTCAAACTGATCACCAACGGGATCATCACACAAACATGGTGGGATGGGTCCTATGACTGGTATGTTGGAATGGAAGGTTACAGGCTCTTTAGGAAAGACAGGTGCGGTAGGAGATAGGCTGGAGAGTATGGAACTCTGTCTGGGGACAGGTGAGCAGTCAATAGAAACTTTTTGGGTCAGGGTTAAAGGGAGGACAGCAATGGAAGACATTATTGTGGGGATCTGTTACAGACCGTCTGACCAAGAGGACTCGGTGGATGAAGTGCTCTATAGACAGATAGGAACAGCCTCACGCTCGCAGGCCTTTGTTCTCATGGGGGACTTCAATCACTCTGATATCTGTTGGAGGGATGGTACAGCCCAGCACAAGCAATCCAGGAGGTTCCTCAGTTGTGTGGAAGACAACTTCCTTCTGCAAGTAATAGAGGAGCCGACAAGGAGAGGTGCCATGCTTGAGGTGCCATGCTGGACCTCATGCTCACCAACAGGGAAAGGCTGGTTGGAAATGTGATGCTCCAGGGCAGCCTTGGTTGCACCGACCTTGAGATGATCAAATTTGAGATCCTCAGGACAGTGAGAAGAGTGTGCAGCAAGCTCAATGCCCTGGACTTCAAGAGAGCAGACTTTGGCCTCTTCAGGAACCTGCTGAGGAAGGTTCCATGGGACACAGCACTAGAGGGCAGGGGGGCCCAAGACTGTTGGTTGGTATTCAAGGGTCACCTGCTGCATGCTCAGGAGGAATGCATCCCTACTAGAAGAAAGTGTGGCAGGAGGGACTGGAGACCTCCTTGAATAGATAAGGGGCTGCTGAGGAAAATTTGAAGGAAAAAAGAGGCTTATAAAAAGTGGAAGCAAGGACAGGCAGCCTGGGAAGAATACAGGGATGTTGTCCGAGAAGCTAGGGACCAGGTTTGGAAGGCTAAGGCCCACTTAGAATTAAACTTGGCTAAGGATGTTAAGGATAACAGGAAGGGATTCTATAGGTATACTACAAATAAAAGGCTAGGGACAACATGGGCCCTTGCCAGAAGCTATCAGGAACAGGCTACCCTGGATTTGGAGAAGGCTGAGATTCTTAATGACTTCTTTGCCTCAGTCTTTACCGGCAAATGCCCTGACCACAACACCCAAGTCCTGGAAGGCAGACACAGAGACTGTGAGAACGAAGACCCTGGGCCCACTCTAGGAGAGGATCTGGTTCGAGACCATCTTAAGAACCTGAATGTATACAAGTCCATGAGACCTGACGAAATCCATCCGTGGGTCCTGAAGGAGCTGCAAATGAGGTTGCTAAGCCACTGTCCATCATATTTGAAAAATCATGGCAGTCAGGTGAATTTCCCGATGACTGGAAAAAGGGAATATAACCCCCGTTTTCAAGAAGGGGAAAATGGATGAGCCAGGGAACTACAGAGCAGTCACCCTCACCTCTGTGCTGGGCAAGATCTTGGAGAGGATTCTCCTGGAAGGCGTGCTGAGGCACATGAAAAACAACAAAGTGGTTGGTGACAGCCAGCATGGCTTCACTAAGGGGAAATCCTGCCTGATCAATCTGGTGGCCTTCTATGATGGGGC
>JANRGW010044374.1:0-29959 GCA_024733675.1 Psilopsiagon aymara
GGCTACAGGGATGCTGGGGAGGGACTCTTCATTAGGGACTGTAGTGATAGGACAAGGGGTAATGGGTTCAAACTTAACCATGGGAAGTTTAGATTGGATAAGAGGAAGAAATTCTTTGATGTAAGGGTGGTGAGGCCCTGGAATGGGTTGCCCAGGGAAATTGCGAATGCTCCATCACTGATTGTGTTCAAGACTGGGTTGGACATAGCCTTGGGTGACATGGTTTAACATGAGGTGTGTCTGCCCATGGCAGGGAGGTTGGAACTAGATGATCTTAAGGTCCTTTCCAACTCTAACTATTCTATGATTCTACAGCACCTCCAGAATCCCATGTACACATTCTCACATTCACAACATAAAAACGCCTGTTCTATTAGGCTTGAAGTTTTCCATAGCCACATTTCCCTTCAATACAAAAGTCAATGTGAACAAAAGGAAGATATAAGCACAAGAAGACAACTGAGAGGGTAACATTTTCCTGTCAGATCCACATGATTTCCTATTATTATGTCCAGAATTCAGAGGTTGAGGACCACTGGGAAGCCAGAAACTTACTGTAGTATATTTTAAATTGATTTGAACGCCAAAGAGTTAAATATCTTCATCTGCATGTTTAAAACCAAGTAACAGCAATGTCATGGTAAATCCTTTGCCCATTAGTCAGTATATTGTGATTGTTTATTCTCTTTTTAAGAGGATTGCAGCTTCCTGTTTCTGTTGTAGCTGAGTAATTTGAGCTTGTGTGCAGCTGCCACTGTTAGGAGTAATGAGAAATGTTAGTTCTAAAACTAAAAAATATTTTCAGTTGTCCTCTCTAGCATCTTCAGTAATGACCTGAAAAAGGATGGAAAAGCATGCTTACATAATATATAATTAATTGTGAGATACTAATTGCTAACACCAACAAGAATGGAAAATGTGAAAGTCTTTAGTAAGATTTGAGAAGGAAGAAATACATTCAAGTGCAAACTGCAAGATCATAAGCTGACACACCACCAAGAAAAATCCTCCAAAACATAGCTAGTGAATGCCAAGATCACCATCACATTTTCAATAGATCATAAATCAGATATGACAGCAGTTTATAAAGCAACAGCATTCCCAGAGCAGCTACTGAGATCCTGTAGAACAAATGAGAAGGTTTTATTGTGTTACAGGGAGGTAAGAAACATTTTCTAAAGGGATAGAATGATGCTGTTTTTCCAGAGATTGCTTGTGAGATCAGTGATGTCACAGAAAATTCACCACTAGAGAGACTTCAGAGTGAAACACTAAAAAAGATCAGAGGACCAGAGGGAGTGGTGTAAAAGGAATTGTTCTAGAACCAAATATGTGTACTTGACTAAGTGATAATGGGGAGGACACTTGATTAACATCTTCCGCCAAAGCTACAGAGTGTCTTCAAATATCTGAAGGGTTACCAAACAGACAAATTATGTGGGTAAGTTTGGGAAGTGCAGATAATCAAGAGATTGCAAGTAACTAAAAGAAGCCATGGAAGTATCAGAAAATGCTTCCTTACAGTGGTCTATTTTCCAAAAAATTATAGATTAGGCATAACAGAAGCAGAATGACAGAAAGCTCCAAGTGGTCCAACACTAGGTTGGTTGGGTTACTAAAGAATAAAGATTGAGAGAATTAGGAGTTTGATCACGAGACAAGACAACTCAACTGATTTTGACTTGAGTTTCTATGCTCATACAGTACTAAAATAGCTCACAGGCATACACACACACACACATACATGAAAACTTCCACTGCACACATGTGAGGAGATCTGGAGAAGTGGATTGCAGATACTGTGACCCTCCTGACCTCCTCAAGCCCCAACTCCAGGTTCTATTAACAGAGAAGAGAGTTAGTGATCCCTTTGCTGGTGTGACTGAAGGAAGGAAACGATGGGCCCCTCATGATGATCTTCTGCTGTCCAAAGATGACAAAGCATTCTAGAAGATGGATCATCAAAGGAGAGAATAACCATGTGGTAATAAATTGGAGAGAACTGAGCATCTGGGGTAATGACAAGAAAGAATAGGACTGAGGTCTGTTGAGAAGGAGCATTTTTTAAGAGGGACAAGTTCATGGGAATCAGAGGGTCAAAAGCAAGGCTTGCAGGAATATCATGAAGTGAGCATCATAAATTTAAATCACTCTGTCTTGGAACTTAACGTTCATTAGAGTGGAACACAATGAGATTCCATCTATAACTCTACATGAGCCATGTCACATCTCAGGATCAACTACAAAATGAGCGTATTTTGCAGCAGAACTCCCTACAGAAAGAGTCTAATCTTGAAGCACTGTTAAATGCTCTTGAAGGAGATGTACATGAAGGGCAATATTGCATCTCATTCTCTGCATTAATGTAGGGTACAGGAGGTTATAGAATTCCTTCTTTTTCTCGCATGCAGACATCTTGCAGGGCAACAAAAGGACAAGCTTCTTGTGAACTCATATCCAGTTCTAAGGAACAGCTGGGCAAGAATAGGGAAGTGACCTGGTCACTACAGAACACATACCCTGCTGTGATATAACAGTCCATGGCAGTAATATATTAATAACTGCCTGGAGCAGGGCAAGAAGAGTGGGAGAAATGGTATCTCTCAGGCTCTTCCTAGGTCTGATGCTAGGAGAGACTGTTTACATTTCTAGGGTTACCTCCAGCTCTTGCCATGTTGCATTATTAGAACTGATAACTGTATTAATAAGGACCAGAAAAAATTATCATGGAAGAATTTATGCAGTGAAGTTATGTTTATACAGAATCATGAACACTGTTCTTCATCCAGGTTTGTAACTGAGGGAAAATGAGATGGAAAACAGAATAGAAAAATATCAGCATCGCAGAAACTGGCTAGATAAAAAAAGTCTTACAATCCTCCCATCTGTCATGTAGCCACATGAAAAAAATGATGCTTTTTATCTTTTTATATGCTTTATCAAAATATCCTTCTTATACCCTAATGCTTGTTGTCCTTCAAGAACAGAGTCTCTAATCCAGTAAGAATATTAGACTTCTCTGAGTAAGAGAGAATTGTAATAGTGCAAGAAGGTTTATAATTAGTCTTCTATTTCAATATTCAGCACAACACTAAGTACTACACCTACACCAAGTCAACTACTGCATCTACTCCTAGTCCTACTCTGGTTATTATCTGAAATTTCTAGCTTTGTGCAACAGAAGGCTCCAAAGAGACAATAACTACTACTTTTAAAAAACATACGGAAGACAGGAAGACAAAATGTATGACCAATTTCTCACATATGCAAGAAACAATCACAAATGAAGGAACATTGTTTTTTAAACAATGGGAATAACATGTGGAAAAGCAATTTAAATAGGACAGGAAGACAGACATGGAAAAGGTATCCTTTACCTTTTATCTACTCTGAGACTAGAGAAATAACTACTCTGACCCACTGGTGTCTTACTGTGTCAGATTTCAGGACAGAGGTAATACAGACAGGGAATATACATCTCCTTATAGTCTGGTGATGAAATGGTATTTAATGCATCAGAAGCTAAACCATCACTTCAGATTGAATGTGCACCCAAATCAAAAGCATTGCTAGATTTTGTATTCTGTTTTACCTGAAACCCAGACTTCAACTGCAATGACTATGAATTTTGTTTGTATATGGAACACACAAAAAAGATATTGCATTGAGTCCCAGCAGCAAAGCTTCTACAGGACAATCAGGAAGAGAAGGGAGGTAAAGCATTGATCTGATGCTAGTGGCAGCTAGAAATTCAGTAACAAATGGTTGCAAGAGAAGCTCAGCCTCAATTTTTCTCAAGCTTTCATAAGGCAGAGTTCAATGTTTCAACTCAACTGTTTTTGACCTGAGTTTTTATGTTCATACAGTACTAAAAGAGCTCACAGGCATACACACACACGCACATATTTGAAAACATCCACTGCCCACAGTGGAAGTGCTCACAGAAAACAAAGTCTGAATAACCATGATCATATAGAGAAAACACTTCACTCTTTTTTCCCCATCATGATTGGACAATCCTTTTTACAAGGAAAAAGACTATTTCTGAAACTGATTTTCTGAGTGGAATCCACTGCCTAAGCCTATGAAATTTACCCATGAGAATATATCATCACCTTGAGCAGCTGCAAGTAAGACAGAGAAACTGAATTTGGTTCAGGGTAGGTGATGCTATGGCACAGCAAAGGCCAACAATTTTATTTACTCTCTTTTTTTACAATAGGACTGGATAAAGGAAGAAATATTTAATAAATATAACATCTATTCTTTTTAACTATATGGTCACAAACTTAGGCTTTGGTTCATCTTTACCTGTAGATGTGTGAAAACCCTTCACAGAGGGAGTACAAAGTTCCCTGTATCAGTCCATGCTTGGCCAGACTGAACACTAGGTATTAATATTTCTTTTAAGGAGGCTGCTTGAAAATATTTTCTTTGTTGAATAAGGTCTACTAAGGAAAAAGTTCCTCCACCCCCCAAAAAAGTTGTGCTTCCTGACCTCTCCTACCTTCGGGAATTCACTCAGCACACACAAAAAGTTTCCTACAAGTTACTGAAATATATTTGTGAGCTTAAGACAATTTGCTGAGTCAGACTGGTACAAGTGTGTGCTCAAAGGCTAAAATGTTTCTTTGCAAAACCTTGCCTGAGGATGGCTGAATCATAAAATTAAGGCTCCAAGAACGTTGTCAAGAGGCGAAATTTTGGAGCGACAATTCTTCTGATCATTCCACACAAACTACTAGTAAAAACTGCTACGTAGACACTCAGTATTGGCATTGGGGTTCTTTAATTTCTTTTCCTTTCCTTCAAGACTTTTCTACTACCTTGAGTTGAAACTGCAGTTATGAGGTCCTATTAATATAATCATTAATTTTCAGATTAGACATGCATAAATTCAAAACTCTACAGTACATTTTTAATCTGAAGGCTTAATTTCTGTGCTTACAGATCTGTTAAAAGTGTTGGATGTAACACTTGTAGCTGGCTCTAACACACTAGGCGTCTACAGTGCTGAAAGATTTTTCTCTCCTTTGTTTTTAAAAGCTCTGTAAAGACTGTGAACTTTCCCCTTGCCTGAAACAGTCCAGATCCAAGAAAACAGGAGCAATTCTGTGAATTATAGATATTTATTCTTCCTGACTCAAGGACTTGTATTGCTGTCCACTTCACTTGGAATCTGCAGACTAACATAAACAGTGGCCCGCTCATTTATTCCCAAGCACAGTTTAGTGTTCTAGCCTAGGATGTAAAGCAGTAGTTTTGTCATAGAGCTACAATCAAACGTGAGGATTTGCACTAAAGCAACTCTGTGAAGAAACAATCACATTACCCCTGGGAAAAAGAGGCATTATTTGCAAACAGTAGGATTGATGCCATAACTTATTCATTGGAGAAGCAACAGGATTGGAGCAAGTAAAGCAGGACCTCTTTTTTTCCAACAAGAGGCTGCTGAGAACAAACTTATGTGTGTACGTTCCCAATTAAGAGAGGGACAGGGTGTGATCCCTGAGGCCAAGTAGAAGGACTGGATAGCATCCAAATTGCTAACCCCTAGATCTTATTGGCTGTCCCTACACCACGCAGCATAGCCCCTGATCTCTGCTGGGTTACTGTAGCCCTAGAACACATTTTCTTTATTTTTGTCCCCTCAGTTCACAGTGTCTGAAATAAAGTGAACTGTTACGAGTCCAAAAGTGGTTTAGTTACAGCACAAAATTAAGGGCACACATCGCAGCCTGCAACATGAGGGTATGTGCAGCTATTTGAAGCTGCAAAGCCTCGGGCTAGCTTTGGATGATTAGACTGGGGCACAAATGAAGCCTGGTCCTGGCTTGGGTCTGCCTTTTGAGCATGGTCCTTGGAGCAAGCTGTCCCCAGACCCCTTCCTTGATTGGTCTTGGAAAGAGCTGTTTGGAGCAGGCAGGGTATCAGCTAACATTTAAGCAGTTTGGACATTCATTCAGGGTCCAGTGCATGAGAGAGATCCCTGCCCCTCTCATTTAGCAATACAGATGTACCTGTGTATCTACAGTCAGAGACACTTTTAAGTTTTTCAAGGGAGAAAGAAAACAAGAGTGTTACAAATGAAAAAATCACATTTGCAAATGAAAGGTTACCTAAACCCTCTTCAAGTAACGTTTTATTCTTGCTCTGCAGTCACTACTGGACTTCCACCTACATGCATGATCTCTCTTGTCATACCTTCTCTCCCTTGAGCTCTCTGAACTCACCATTAACATCCTTCTCCTTTACCTTCCCCCCGATAGGGCCTTTAACTCTGTGCTGGTTATGTTCACCCTAGTTTCCTTCCTTGTCTTTTTCCAGAAGAGTCTTTTAATTAACCTTTTGGGATCTTAGGCCTGACCCGCTTCATGGCTCATTGACCAGTTCTCATTCCTTGAGTTCTTTCTCAGAGAAACTCACGTCTGTTTTGCTTTAATTGCAAATCTTTTATGATTCTCTTGCACTTCCTGCATGAAAAACATTTGAATGTTTTCCAGCAGCACAGATCTTTCAAAGCACAATGCTGCCAGCATGGGCTATTCTTATTTACAAGTAAAGCCACTAAGCTTAAGGAAATGACTTAAGAAAGAAAAAGTGTTATCTAAAATAAGACTATCTAAATCAGAACCCTAATTCTCTATTAATTTTTTCCTTGAAATATGCTAATTCTAACTTATGCATTTTATTTTATGCATTTGTTCCTTAAAGCAGTTATCTGATCCAGCAATCCCACCCATCTTTACAGCCCTTTATATAGAATGTGAATTTGCCACTGTTCACTATGTGTATGCAGCTTATGTAGTCTGAAAATATTTGTAGATGCAATTACTGAAAACAAACAATAGATGGAAAATGTGTATTACGTTGGACCTAAGTTTTAACACAATGACTGTTTTCTGTTGATGTACCGATATTTATATTTTTATCATCTAAGGAGGGAATCTCACTTCCCAAGAATGAGCCACAACGGTTGAACAACAGCATTGTGGTCTTCCTGAGGGAAATCTACTGCCCTCTGCTTCTTCCATATTAGTCAATGCGGTTCTGTTATTTAAGCACTCAGAACAGGACTCTGCCCCATCCAAAATGTAATTATTTTCTGCAGCATATTCCCTGCAGAAGTGCTAAAGCATAAAACAGATTTTCATAGAGCGATCATGGTAGTAATAGTCTCTACAGTGCTTTCCATTACTATTCTGTCAACTGTCAAACCCTTTCCTGGTGATTTAAGAAACATTCACTGTTTTTCCACTTCACAAATAGAAAAATTAAGGCACTGAAGAAATACAGCTTGTCCACCTGGCAAATCAGACAACACACACGAAACTCAGTGGAGATTTCCTGACAATGAGAAGCAGCTTTCTGAAGTGGAGCAGATCATGTTTCTTTCCGAGACAAATGCCAGTTACAACTAATAACCCTCTCTGTGGGTATCCAGAGCGCGAAGCTGTGTAGTTTCCCCTAATGCTCACAAGCCTCAGGAAAGCTCACCAATTTGAGATATTCAGGGAGCTACCACATGGCAGAAATTAATTGAAATTATAAAAAAAAAAAATAAATCAACACACAAATTAAGAGTAATCTTTTTAAGGGGAACATGCGACATAATTATGTTACTCACTGCCAGATTGAATCCAAAAGGGGGGCATATGACTGACAAATTATAATCCAGTAAGCAGAGGAAGATACAAACCTTTTGTAACAACTTCCATTCTGTGTGGTGGAGGAATTAAAAGGCTAGCTTTCAATATCTGCAAGCTGTTTCTGATCTCCATAAATTGTGCTGTCACTTTGAAAACAGGATGCATGCTTCAGAGTAAAGTAAAACAAACAGACTGATTTAACACAACAGCAGCAGAAAATCACCCCTGACTGCGCAGTATTTTTCAACCCCCCCCCCATCCAAAGACAGCAAAGTACAAAGAAATAGGGAGGAACCTACTAGGAATGATTCTGGCTTAACATTTTACTGTTAAAGTTTCCATAACATTATGTGCATTTTACATGGCAAACTATGATCAAAACTAACTTTTTTTTTCTTTGCTGATGCTCATCTGCAAGTATTCATCAGCATACATCAGCATGTCTCATGTATTTCAGTGTTCTCCAAAGTTAGCAACATTTCTGCCTCAGAATTTGCAACCTTGAGGCTTTTATGTAGTATTATATATATTATACATACATAATTAGTAAATGCATTACCCTTATTATTTCACTGCCAATGACTCTCATAATTTTTCTAGTTTCTGTGATCTCTGAACATTACCTACAGTGTACTATAGCATTCTCATGCTTTTCAGACTGACTTACAACAGAAATCCCCCTCAGATTGCTCAGCCTTGCCAAAGGACAAGACCTCTGCCTTCTCCAAAGAGTCACCCTTTGCCGAACATGCTTTATCTCTCTTGGTACTAAACATAAACTTTTGTTGTATGCGTTGCTTCAGCAGAGTAACAATTCCGTTACTGTTCCATTATCCAAAGCAGCTGCTTTCAGCTGCTCCTAGCTGTGGTGCAGCCTGACCCAGTACCGAAAAGAGGAAACCTGCTGGACTTCTACTGGCCTCAGGAATCTTTGTTTCAACTGGGGAGGAATGACCAGGAAGGGGAAAAACTGGATTTCAAAAAAGAGTCAGATGACATAAAGGAGGTGGAAGAGAGAAAGAGAAGCTCAGTCTTTTAAGCCAGAGGATACAAATACAACCCTTGACATTACCAGCATTGATGCATGTGAGTTGCCTCTTTCAATTTAAGGGGGCTGTCACAAAGTAACAGCAACCAGAAGAGAACAAGGTGGGCTATCCAGTCCTGCAGGCAAAGAACCAAGAGGTGGCCTGCTGCCTAACAACGAGGAGCTCCCAGCCCTACCAAATGAAACCCTGGATCTGCTGATTCTGCTGGTCTTGGCACCCTGCATGAAAGATCTCTCACCTTCAGCAATGCTCAGCTAAGGGGAGTTAATTCTTTAAATGAGTTCCTACTGTGTTTGAATGAAGGAGAAATGCTGCCACTTAATTAGTAAGGAAGGGTGCCTAGAGAAAGGAAAGAAATAGGCACGCCTGACCTGCTAGGCACAAAAAAAGCACTAGTAGTGGTCCAAAGAGCAAAAACTGGGTAAAGTTAGTGACAACCAAAAAGACAAAGAAGCACAAAGGAAGCACTGAGAGGCTTAAATTGTGTATTTAGAAGTTATTTCTTGTTGAGCTTGACTTCTGCTCCTTACGTCTAATAGTTTATTTCTGTTTTCAGACCCCATTCAATATTAAAGACTTTTTGGTATTGCAGGCTTTCTCCTTAGGCTATCCGGCAAACTGCCAATATAGGAAAGTAGAAGCTGAGGGCTCCAGTAAGTTTTTCCCTGTCTGAGGTCCCATACCTGTGAAGTCAACCAGCAAAGATCCAAGTGTATGCTGCTCAACATGCGTGGGCTACAGTAAATGATACTTTTAATCCTGCCTCTAAAAGGCAACCCTTCAAAGTTGGCATCAGGATTGCTTGAAAGCAGCCAAGAAGCTACAGTATCACAAGGGAAGCAAAAGCTCACCAGAAAGAATGTACCCATGCAGCCAAAGCTTAGCTAAAGGAGGTAAATCTCTGTTGCGCAGCTCCACAGAGATACTTTGAAACAGAAACAGAGCTCAAACACCTAGCCCGACAGACAGTCCAGTGGCTGGTGGGAACCTCTTGCCTTGCCCAGGCTTCGAGCCTTCACATTGAAAGTGAGACAAGCAGTCAACACCAACCCACACGTTTTTTTGCAGCACTCTGCCGCAGACTCCTTCACAGGGGAAGCTGTTCCCTTCCTGCTCCCCCACCTCTCCCGGTCACAATGTAGTTCACGCACCCTGTGTTTCAGACCGAGATGGTGCCCACCCTCAACCATTATCAATCACTGAGTAGATTTTCGTGGCTGTGGGAGTTTTCGCGGCTCGTGCTGGCAGGGGAGCGGCAAAACCCGACGCTGGCGCGCTGCCTTACCCTCAAGCTTTCTTCCACCGCTCTCTGCTCCAGAACAGTAACAACAGCACCCTCCGTTGGCCACGGCCTTGAGCACACCTGCAGTAAAGGGACTGATAGGAGTCGCTGCTAGATCTGTTATGCTAATACGCCTCTTACTAAACATACTAATAGGTCATGCTCTTTAGTAGTGGCCTCCAGCTGCCTCCAATCACTACACCATGCATACCTTAAAAGCAGAGGCGGAGACTATAAAAGCTCATGCATAGAAAGAGGGTATAATATTAGTATATACCATATACAAAACAATGTATTTCCCAAGCACGCTGACCTTAATTAGCACTGTAGTTATAGTACCAACCTCATCTGTGAGCTTGCAATGAAAAGTTAAATCAGCTATTATCATAATCGTATTTTTTTCCTCCAAGATTCCCAGCAATTGGATATGTGCAAAATTCAAACAAAAGAGAAAAAAGAAAAGAAGGAAAAAGGCAAACCTAAGCCACTATACATGATGAAGACAGGACATCTGTGTGCATGGGAGTTTGGCAAAGATGTCTTTCATTTGACCCAAAAAAAGTAAATAGAGCCTCTCTGTGGTTAAACACATTCAGCATATTTGAACTTGTTTTGGTTTGAGGTTTTTTTCCCTCTGAACATCATTTGCATAATAATGATCTAAAAAAAAATTTTTTTTGATAGGTACAGAAACTCTTTAGCCAAACCAAAGTATCCAATAATAAAACCCCCAAAGTGCATGCATAATTATCTACCTAAACCACTTCATGACCTCATAATGTATTAATTTGGGGGAATATTTTCTTTTTAGAATGTGTGCATTCATGAAGGTTAATAGTTTATTCTTATTTTAGTGGCTGCTCCTGAAGAATAGCAATGATTCCAAGGCCCAACTGATGCGTACATTTGATTCTGGTTACTCTTGCCAATTATAACCCCAAAAATACCTAGTCTGAAACCGGGAAAGGTCATTTAGAGACATTCTATTTGCTTACTGTAAATACATGTAATTTGAATATTTATGTGGAATGTAAATGGATAGACTGCATTTGAAATATCTAAGATCATGTGAGTGGATAGACACAGCCTACATATGCAGTGACTAAATTAATTCTTACCACAAATTCCTGGACACATCAGCGTAAGAATTCACACTGGATTGAATCTTCAGCCAGTATATTACACAGGCTTGAGTGAAGTCGATATGTACAGTGACTTCAACTAAGAAAACAATCATAATTTCCAAGACAGAAATATAGCCCTGAATTGTGCGGTAAGACCAACATTATCTGTCTCTCTGCTCCAAAACACAAGTGGTGGCACCATCAGTAAATTTACCCATTTCCAATTCTAGTGATGTTCAGGCTTTTCTTCTAATAATCTGGCAGTGCACAGATTGGTATGTAATTTTAAAATGCTTTTATTTTGCATTATCAAAATGAGCAAAAGAAATTCCTCATAAAATTGTTTAAATGTAAAAAATTGTGAAAAATACGGTTGATGCTAATGAAAAGCAAAAAATAGATACTGAAAGCTAACACAGTCATACTGTTAAGTCTGTATCACTTGTATCTCTTCCATATTAATCTCTGTATTTTACAGTGAATTAAAAAAGGCTGAGAATTTTCCATGGTCTTTATCTGTGTTTACAGAGAAAGCATCAAAGGAGGGGGAGTTCCTTTATTTTTTAACGGAAAGACTTTTTTTGCAAAATACACCTAATTTCTTTGTAACTTTAAATTCACTTTTTTAAACCACTGTTATTCACTTTGGATATACCAGTAGAAGGCTTTTATAAGGAGGATATAGTGCACAAATAACATCCCAACATATGGCGATCCCAACAAGCATTGGCAATTAGTTAAAATCACTTTTGATTTTAGCTTTGTCATTGACGTCACTGACTGCTGTCTCTTTAGTACACCTCCCACATTTAGACAGACAAATTAGGTTATGCATACCTCAAAACATTTCATACTGATTAATCAAACCCAAATTCAGCTGCTCAGTTTCTCTCCTTAGGGTAGTTTGAAATTCTGTGTATTTTTTCCCTTAATTTACCGAGCGGCTCTACCCTTTGTGGAGCTGAGATTGAGACATCTATTAATTTCTTTAAAAAGGGGCAAGAAAATGTGAAAATAGAACAAAAGGCAGCAGTTTCTGATGAAACACTCTCTGCAGTGGCATGGTTGAGGTGAAGCAAATACAGCTGCACAGAATAATGCACATCTTAAAATATTTTAATAGCAAAAATGATTGAAGTCTTTTTACTGCAATTGTCTTTTCTATAAGAGGGTTGGAAATCTGCCATTACACTATACTGGATTTTGCTCTCAAATAAGCTACAGCTAGCACAGCTGGAGGTGACAGAAGCGTGTCCAGGATAAATACCTACTGCCTGCCCTCCATCCCAGCTGTTAAGTCATTCTATCCCTTTTCCTTTCACAGCATGTAGCACTGGGCAGCTTCTACCCTCTCCTCTCTGCAAAGCTCCTCAGATCTCCTCACTGAGTAATTACAAAGCCCTGGCACACACCCTTAGTTTACTAAACCCCAGTTCTCATATATTTTGCACCCTACAACCAACCATATAACTTCCTAACTACTCTGATTCCTCCTAGAACACTTATGGCACTACCACTCTATCCTCTGAATGAAGCAAGGATTCCGGAGGAAAAACAATCACTAAAGGTAATATCAAAAAGAGCTTGCAAAAGGTTTCAAACAAAACTTGCACTTGCAACCTTAATTCGTATTTTTCCTAATCTTTAAATAATATCTTATTGCTTAAGAATTATATTATTTATTGTCTAGTTATAATTTATATTTGTATTAATATATAATAATATTGCTACAGAATGTATTTCTTTTTATAGCTGTAATTGTATTACAAATGTATTGCTAAATATGATTAAGGAATTAGAATTGCAGCTATGATGGTTATTTAAAATAATAAACTTACACAGACACAGGTTTATGAAAAGAAATGGTAAAGCTGAAGTTGTTGCTAACCACATGATGATGCTGTGAGAATCCAACGGAACTCCCCACAGGTTAAGAGACGTGTATAGCGCCTACTTTCTCCAAGCAGAGTTTCTGTTTCGCGGAGCCCCTGCAGTAACATCTGCAGCTCAGCTTCTTCAAACTCTTGTTTTTTCACACTTTCACAGTTCTCTGCTCCCCCACTAGGGGAATTTGTTCAGCTGGGCCTCTCGAAGCCTAATGCACTTAATGTTCCGTCACAGTATAAAAGACCATAAGTAGCTGGCTTCATTATTAAATTCATGAAAATATCATCTTCCATTTTACTGTGTTAGAAGCAAAAGTAGTTCCATATACAAACATACAGTATATTCTCAGCACTAAGCTCAGGTTTTATTAAGCCAGCTACTATAATTTTTCACATAAAGGGATTTTAATGATGTTAAGGAGGAGATAAAGCTCAGATAATTTCTGGCCCTGAGCCACTGTTCATGAACATTAAAACCCTGCAGAAGCAATCAGAACAAAGAGTGGGACAATCCTGGTTGCTGCTTTGCAACAGGGATAAATCCGGAAAAGCTGCTGCTCGGGACAGGAAACCAACCTCCCGGCTGAATGCAGCTGGCTGAAGGACACGAACCTATGTGACAACTTCTGTTTTCCGGGGGAGTTTTAGGAAGAAAACAGCCCTCTTCACAGGCAGGCGTTACAAAAAAGCCGATGCCCCAAGGACACGCAGTCCTGGAGAGAACAGAAAACGCGTCCTTCTCCGGAGACTGGCAAGACCAGTCAAAAGGCTGCCGAGCCCCCTTGCTCCTGTAACTCTGAATGCCGTACGTGGCAGCCTTAACAAATGAGAAAAATCAGTGACCCACAGCACACAGGTTAGACCTCTCGCACCCTCCTCTGGGGGAGAGCAGCACCGGCCGCACACGCAGGGGTAACCCCGACGGCCCCGCTCCCGCTGCGGCCGGCTCCAGTCCGTCCCGACCAGCGCTGCAGGCGCTGAGCCGCGCCACCAGGGGGCGCGGTAGTGCCGGGGAGACAGCGCCGGGCGGGACCCCTGGAGAGGAGCGGAGCGGAGCCCCTGCCCGTGTCATTCGAGGGGAAGGGCCGCCCGGAGCCCTTCTCGCCGCGCCCTCACACCCCTTCCCTTCTTCTCAGGGCCCGGGGCCGCTTTCGAGCTCCTGTCTCCCGACCCGTAGTGAGAGAGGTATAGGACCTTGGCCGCTCCCGCAGCGAGGCGGTTGAGGGAGGCTGTGAGTGCACCTTGCCATTGGCAGTGGTGGACTGGTGCCTTGAAGTGAAGGAGCCCAAACTGCCCTCACCTCTTTTTTGCTGATGGAGGGGCATCTCGGAGGGAGTGAGGACACAGCTCAGTCCAGGCAGCTGTAGTTGCCATCTTCTGCCCTGCCAGGTAAAGTGCCAGCTGTCTCCCATTCTTCTAATTGAACCTGGAGGACCTACCAGAGTCTGTTGACCTCAGGTATAAGCGAATGGCTTGTACAAGTCATAGAGCAGCAGGGAAGCAGCAGTGTAAATACACACATATGAACATAGTGTACAATATACAAGTGTACATACATGTATGGAGCAAGGAAGGGTGGTGTTGGTTGAATACTGTGTGTTAAATTTTGAACACAAATTTGCTGTGAAGGTTTGTTTGCAGTTTGGTTTTTAGCCAAGGAGATACATTTGTCTCTTGGGTCTTTGCAGAGGTCTTGAGTACAGGTTCATTAACCGTCAAAGAAACCTCATCCTGTAGGAATTAGTCCTTGACCTGTGGATTTGACACGTAATTCTTTGTTCCTCTGCACAGCTACATCACCTTGCAGACCCAGACATGATTCTTTGCTTCCAGCCACAGTGGCTACCACTTCCCACCCTGTTTTTATATCCAAGAAAGGCCAGTTTGGAGTCCCTTGCCGACAAAAGTGTCTTAATCGCTACTTCAAGTGTAGCCCTACAGCTGTCAGGTTTCTACAGCAACCACTCAGAGGGCAGCCTTGCCAAATGAAGTTTTGGAAAGTGAGGCAACATCAAGCTGCTCAGGCCATCTGCAAGCCCACTTCCTACCATCACACAGTACTCTGAGCTAATATGGATGTTAGTATCAACTGGAGTAGATTTAGGCTACTGGAGTTAAAAAGCCTCTCCAGACATTACCCTAGAGAAGGATGCAGCAAGATTCATGGCTTTTTGCTTCCACAGCTGAATTCTTAGCTACTTCAACAAGCAGGTAATCAGGGCTGAAGCAGGTGATTTCTTACATGTGGGGCTTTATTAGCTGTGAACCTGGTGCTTCTTATTGTTTATCAGAAGCCAAGGGAAGAAAATTACTTAACTCCCTTTGCTGGATGTGGCTAAAAACATCCCTATTTAAATAGACTTTCATTCTTTACTTGTCAAGGTTGTTCCCTGCCAGGATGTGCCATAGATGACATGAAACCCCAGACATTGGGCCAAGTGATCTTTAGCACTCAAATCCACTTCCCTCTGTTATCAGTCCACATCTAGTCCACCTCCCTTTTCCAGTCAGCTCATACCCAGCTGACTGATATATCTCAGGGAATCCCCACTGAAGGGAAATACCTAACTGCTTTACTTCCTCTTTTGCGGGTTTTTCCAGTGGGGGTAGGAAGGAGTGAAAAGAAGGGGATAAACCGTAAGTCAGAGAAAACAGAGAAGGATACCAAAGGAGAGAATATATTCTACTTGGGCTAACATGGATTTAAGGATCCTTGGTTATGGAGGCATCTGGGAAACTGAAGGCTGCAAAGAACAACTTAAACAGTGAAAGGCAGCAAATCCTTTTGAGTGCTCTTTAATCTTAGCTCTAAAGATTGCTCAGTCTTGTTTTATACCCCAAGGAACATGCAGCATGGACAGAAATTTCATGGTGTTCAATACTTTCTTACCAGTCTGGAATGCAGACTGCATCTCTGAGCTTAAGTCTGCTCCTATTGCATGTTGTGCAATGGAGAAGCCTGCAGGAGAGCATGAAATCTATGTATAATCACCCTAATAGAAACAAAACTCCAAAATGAAAAGAAAAGCTCTGATGTTCTGATGCTTCTGTTTCACTGAATCTGTTTCTTTTCATCTTCTATTCACTGGATAATAGATTTAATTCTTTAGAAAACTTTCTTCTGGTCAAGTATTGGCTGAAATTATGAAACCCCAGTCTTCCTGCTTTAAAGCTACTTGCATTAGTCTGATTAGTTTGTGTGGTGAGTTCCTGCCCTTGATGCATAATCATTACTTTATTTGAAGCCAATGGAAGCTTTGGCTGCCTTAAGGATTATGAGTTAAGGCCCTACATTTAGTGTTGTATGCCACTGTATGACCTAAATGAGATTAGAATAATAAATCCTGATTTATTATGAGGGCTTTATTTAGGCATGTTTTGAGTATGAGGTCTGTGTCAGGATTAATAGTGAAATCTAACATGCCCAGGCACAGAAAAACCCAACAATGAAAGAACATTTTTTCCCTTGAGAAAACTGGTTCCCAGCCCTCTGTTTGGCTTTTGCCAGAGTTGCTAAATGTTCAATGGGACAGAGACACTGGATCCTAGAAATGGCTATGTAGTCCATGACTTGGAGATGAGCCCACACCAAATGAAGGACAGAAGTATCCCATCAGCAGTATTTTCCAAGGATAATTACTCATGCTGTGCAATGCAGTACTACTCAAAAAGCTTCAAATATAAGATTTTCAGAATCCAAAGACAAACAAGGAATTGCATTTTCAGGATTTACTGGCTTAATTCATCCATCATGTTGAGCAGGCAGGCACTAGTCTCGGTGCTTCCCCTGTAGTTTGATCAGATTCCTGAACATCTTCCAAGGGAATGTCCATTCTTTTCAGCATTCTGGCCACCATCTCTAATCAGGAAACATGACATCATGTCATTTAATATACCAAATTGCACTGGTCTAAGAATTAGATGCACAATGTGTGTGCTTACACCACATAGTTAATTTTTTGTATTCTAGTGGCAGCATTACTTAAGGCTTCAGAGGACTTTGCCTTTCCAAAACCCCGAAATATTTAAATTGAAATGAGAGGACTGTGCAGATGTGAGCTGATATATCTGCAGGACATAAAATGAAGAAAGAGGAGGTGTAAGTGTTGTGAGAAATTTGGGTGAATTAAGTCACATGAATTCCACAGTATCACTGCCTTTTGTCTAATTAAGAGAGTCTTCATACTCCCACTCTCCACCAGCTATCTTGACACTATCTTGTTCAACAGCAGATTTTTGTCCCACTTGTTTTTTTAGTAGAAATAGCATAAGTTATTTATTTCAAAATGTTACTGCCTAGTTTTGTAATCGTAGGCTTCATGGAGTGCAGAGCAAAAGAAAGTGTTGAACCAGAATACCATTTTCTTTTTCTTTGATTTGGCAAGAGACCTGCCTATAGGGCAGCCTCTTCTGATATGTCTCATTTGGGATGGAACTGGATGGAATGGGCCTTCACAATTTTTCAGATAACCTGAGGGAAAAGCAGCTTTTGAAGAAGGACAAACTTTAAGGTCCAGCTACAATTCTTTACTCAGTACTTGAGGTTTAAACTATAAGAGCCTGGTATTTGTAAGAAACATAATTCAAGAAATCATGAGACCTCAAAAGAATGAGAAACCTGCCAGTGTACTTGAGGACGAAGTCTGAACTACCACAGTATAAAATCAAAGGTGAAGATCATTCAGTATCTAACAAAATCTTAAATTGCTTTATTTTTTTCTTTACTTCTTAGAAATGCTCTTTTCTGCAAAACTCTTTCTAAAAGGCTTTTTGAATGAGTGAAAGTCATTAGGTGCAGAGGGCTTTAGCAAACAGTGATTTACTAGCAATCTTGCCAGCAAATTTATTAACTGCAAGTGACATCAAAAACAAGTACTCTAGACCTCTCTGCTCAGGAGAGAGGAGGTCAGCAGTTCAAGTTACAGAATCCAGATACTTTATCTACTCTTTTTCATTTCAAGTCAAATAGCAGTGGGACAGCATAGCTAAGCAACTTTTTAAACCCTTGAGTTCCACTCAAGTTTATTCTCTTGGACAATGACCCTTAGAAATAAAACAGTAACATGAACAGATCACCTGGAATTGCCCAACATCAGTGGACAGCAGCAGGAGTGTACTGAAAACCAAGCAGTGGCTGGACTTCTTAAGCACTGGAAAGCTGCATGGGAAGTTTGGTCTATCAAGAAGTTTCTTGTAACACTGCAATGCATTGTTTCCCAACCAACCTTTGCTCACCTATTGGCAAGGAAACGTCTGCGATGCAGATTGTGCGACCGCTGTCCTTTGCTGTCCCTTAGCAACACCTGACCCAAGAGAGAAGCACCTTTCTTTGGCTGTTTACAGCATGCTTCCCATGAAGCATGAAGTTGGCAATCACATTCACAAAGGCAGTAAGGCAAACCAGCAGCTTGTTGAGTAGAAATGGATTCCTGCTTCTTTTTCATATACATTTTATAGTATTTTTCAGGCAGTGACAGTCCCAAAATCCTGGTGGTTTTGCTACTGGTGTGCTGTGGAAGCCTTTACCCTCACTTAGCAGGTTAAAGTCTTACAGCACAAGCTGTGAAGAGTTATTATAGGTCACTCATAAAAAGCAATAGAGTATTTATGGCCACAGTGTGTTAGTGCTAGCCACAAGCATAATCAGAAAGTTTGTGCTGACAGTAGCGAGGTGGTGTGTGACCCACTGAATTTATTATCACTGTACTCTGGCCTCTAGATAGTGCATGTGTGCACTGGGGTTGAAGAGACAAAGGGATGTATAAGGCAGGCCTATTAGTGGAACTGGGAAAGGCTAGGAAGAGGTTTTCCTTCTCTGTCAGAAGGAAGTATGTATCAGTCTAGGGGAGATGTTTTCCTGATCTGGGAGACGGAGCCTTCTGTAGTATGTATTGAAATATATATTGTTGTAGTTATTCTATTTGTTATATATATATTGTTTAAGCTTCTGTCCAGGCCCTTTATCTTTTCAATTTTTGCCAAAAGAATGTGATGGCCTGAGTACAGACAGTTTCTCTGGCAAACATGCTTCAGTAATTGCTTAGTTTTCCATGTTCTGTCCTGGTTTTGAGTAAATTTTACCTTTTTCCCAGGAAATACACAGGGTCTAAGAGCAGGTGCTAATTTAAAACTAAGTCCAAGTTTATTTATGTTGAATCTATAAAATTCTCATTCTGTACAAAGCTGTAACATATCTCTGTACATGTACATGATTTTTAGTGATTCAATGTGTTTTATTCTCTCTCCTCTTTCCCATCATTCGCTGTGTGTTTTGTGTATTTCTATAGGCAGTCAAATCAATACTGCCAATTGGTGGGTGCTGTTTATTGCCCTGCTTCTGTAAGCTGTTTATCCAGGATTTCCAAAGCTGACTGCTCCTGGTAAGGATCTTAAAATCATATCTAGACACCATAATAGAAGTGCCCTGACTTACAGAAGCACTTGGAACCCACAGATCCCTTTCTAGTCAGTGGGAGCTGGGTTTGCTTAGTACCTTCAAAATAGAATCATTTATGGTATGAAAATGTAAACGTAGATTTTGGAACATAGCTTTAAGTGTTCAGTGTGGGTATGTTAGAGCAGAAAGGATTTTACTTAGGGATCTTTTTAAGGAGCTATGCAAAGTTATATATACTCTGTTTATATAAAGAAGAGCAGTTATAAAAATTGTCTTTTTCAACAAAACAGTAGTTCTGACCTGCTGTTGGGCTGAGCATTAATAAAAGAGGTCATAGTTTTAATTAGTACTCAGTATCAGGATCTGCATTCCCTGAATATTGTGCCAGTTCATTTCCTATACTCTTTCATGAAAGGAATCTTTTTTCACTGCTCACCAGACATGTGGGGTCCTTGCTGGGGATCATTCCAGGTAACAGGCACCTCTTGTAATCATCTTACTGTAAATGATAGAACAAAACATGGCAGTAATCCAGCCAACGCATGTCTGAAAAAACTTATTGTTTGATGGTATATGATGCTATACACGACCTAGAGATAACGAAGCATTTCCACCACACTACAAATGTCTAAACCACTCAGTTTCAGTTCTCACTTCTCACCCCCATGAGTCAAACCCGGCAGCCTGCCATAGCACCTAGTAATTTATAGATTTAATCCTAAGGGCACATCTGCACTCCTGTGAGAAGGTATGTCTGGTCAGCTGTTGCCACAGTGATGGCACAAACAGGCACCAACCAGGAAGAAAAGAAGCTGTAGCTGCATGCATGCTTTGATGAATTTGGGTATTCAGGGGTTTTTATTTATCCCTGCATACACTACGTTTGGAAGGTCTGATGTGCCTTTTCTCCCATTCTAATTAAATGTTTTATGTTAGAAGAAAAAAGAAGTTACAGTATGGGTTAGATTTGCTGTAAATTGCATATTTCCTTATAAACACAAAGGTTTCTGCAATGCAGAGCTGAACTGTTACAGTTTATTACAATGGTTTTGATTTTATTAGTACTGTAAGATGCTTAAAAATATTCCTAGCAAAATGCATATAAATAAAGTACTTGCTAAACGGGAAACAAGACCAAAAAATTCTGACAAGAAACGATGTGGCTGCCACGGGGAAAATGTCAGGTACTTGCTTCTTGTAGAAAATAGAACATTACTTCACTAATTGAAAATCCAGATTATTTTCCTTAGGGAAAAAAAAAAAAAAAAATCAGCAGAAAACCTTTGTTTCTTTGTTTCTTGAGGATGGTAAAGATGCATGCACAGACATCAGCAAAGGGCAGCTTTCTGAGCTGTTCCCTGCCAATTGCTGACAAAGGCAGTCCTAATGAATCATTCTGAATTGTGATCATGTGCTACCAGCCCACAGTGAGCTGCCAAAGAGGAAGTGCAGCTTGTTTTCTTTCATTTTCTTGATTCCTATGCTGTAGGAAGATGAAAGGAGAAGGAGGAGGAGGCAACAGCGGCAGCCAAACTTAATAAATAATTCTGACGATTCCTGATATCAAATGGAGGCCCCTGAGTGGGACCCACTGAAAAATGACACCCTTCCGCCGACCCTGACGCCAGCTGTCCCTCCGTATGTGAAGTTGTGCCTGACCATTGTATATACTGTTTTTTATTCACTGCTTTTTGTGTTCATCTACATCCAGCTCTGGCTGGTCCTTCACTACAGGCACAAGAGGTTCAGTTACCAGACTGTCTTTCTGTTCCTGTGCTTGTTTTGGGCCTCTCTCAGGACTGTGCTCTTTTCATTTTACTTCAAAGACTTTGTGACAGCAAATTCTCTCAGCCCCTTCATCTTCTGGCTTCTCTATTGCTTCCCAGTCTGCCTCCAGTTTTTCACCCTGACCCTGATGAATCTTTACTTCACTCAGGTAAGCAACAGATATTTGGTTGATTAAATCTTGCAGAATGGTAAAGCATTATTTTGTAAGAATCACACGAAAAATGTAAGATGTAATTTACAAATGTACCTTGGCAATGCAAAAAGAAAATTTCAGGGTTTCAGTTGGGAATTTTAACTTTTGATATATATGCAGGAGATCAGTGTTACAATGAAACTGGAGCCTGAATTTATCATTCCAGAAATGGCAAATAATATATATATATCAGCTGTCTATTTAATGGATGTCATTTAATTTAAAGGTTGGGGAAAGAATGTATGGGGGAGCTTGAAAGCTGGACTCCCAAAATGCTGTTCTATTATTATTTTTTTTATTACTGTTGTTGTTATTAGACTTCACAAACCTCCCGGTTTAGCATTCCCTATCTCTCTCAGTCACAATCGCGATATCTGATTTTGCTGAAACTGTTTTTCACAAGCTGGCTTATATGTTTCTAAGTGAGATTTCTGTTCTGTGTATCACATTCAAAACTGTTGATCCTGCTGCAGACCCAAATTCCTATCATCATCTGTATTACAAATAGCAGTGAATCTGGACCCCAGTAAGTACTAAGTGCTGTACAAAGAGACACCCTCTTTTTCAAGGACACTGTGATGTAAAGGTAAATTAGCTGTAGAGTGAGTTAAAGCAAATTGTATCTCCATTTCAGAGGCAGGTCTTGAGGATGTACCTGTGCTGTGGACAGCTAAGCCAGATGAGTTAGGCTGCACAGCACTCCAGGTTGCTGCTGTTACACTTGCTTGGAAGTGTTTATAGTGAACACGGGTATCTTGGCACTGGGCTCAGGATGGGATATTGGCACGTTGAGGCAAAGAAAGTCTGCAGGCTTACCTAAGATCACACAGGGAGCTTACAGGATGGCAGGGACTGGAATCCTATCTCATCCATCCCACTAAGGTGCCTGGAGCAAGAAGCCAAGCCTGCACTCCGATGACCTTTGTCAAAGTCCCTTTTCCCAGTGTGGGGGTAGTTGGCCAGGAGAGCACCCCCAGCAGTGCTTAGGGTGCTTTGGGTGTTGCTGTGTGCCCCTTTTGGAACCAGCATGGTTCTGGGTCTGGGTACTTCTGTAGTATAGAGTATTTAACAGTGCTCTGTAGTGATTACAGGCATGTCAATCCTGAGCAGCCTGGCTGGAGAGATCAGGCCATTTGTGAGAGCTGCCATCTCAGAGCTGAAAAAGCAGCAGTGGTAAGCATGGCAGCTTTAAGAAGATCACTTGAATTGTAGAGGGTATTAAATACTTAGAGTCACATACACAGTTTGTGCTTAGGTTTACTTTTCCGGATTCAGTATCTGAAATACCTGCTAACTCAACCTGCTTTGCTCCCTGGGACTTGAGATATATTAAGGGATTACAGGAACCTTTCATCTACATGCTACTCAAATTCAGCTCAGGTATGGGGTGGCCTATGCTTTGTCCCATAGCTATTGTGAGAAGTATTTGATTATGGTGCAGTTCCACAGGGAAAGATGTCCAGCATTCCACAGCCCATCCCCATCACTAGGAATAAGCCATAGCCCTAGGTCAGTTTCTTCCCTCACACACATGTAGGCCTGCCATGGAACTCTGGAGGCAGAATGCAGCATCCTCGCTCTTCACCAGGAGAAGCTGAGCCTGGCATGACCACAGAGGGACACAGCAGCCTGCGCTCTGTGCATTAGAGTGCCAGCACTCAGGGGCTTGCTGTTGACAATAACTGATTCCTTTCACCTAAGGAAGATCTAGAAAGAGAGCATACAGAATGCACACATATGTCCTTTTAAATTATTTTTGGCATTGCTGTCTGATCTCATTCAGGAAGTACAAGACAGTGGTGGGAAACAGGAAAAAATGCTAAGGCTATTGATTCTACCTTTGAGACAGTTTCTGCTTTGTCATCATGAGTCCTCACGATCTTCCTCTGAGCCCCTATGTGAAAGAGTGTAACAGTTACCTGTCCTGAAGAGCTGTTGTGAGGCTTTTGAAATGATATTTGCAAGGGACTTGCAAAGTTTGTGATGTGCATCATCATCTTTAGAGATTTTGGGCCACTGTAGACAGGCATATCATTAGAATTGCTGTTTGCTTTAGAGCTGGTTGCTCCCAGTGAAATCTCACCTCAAATGTCTCCCCAGCCAAAAAAAAGCCTTAAGAAATACAAGCACAGCCATTGTACAATATATAACATAAGACACAGAATAAGTGCACATATTTTTAATTCACTGTTATTAATTCTTTACTTCTAACCATTAAAAGGTGGTTTGGCTTGAAATTCAGCATCTTCTTTAGACTGTATGTTTAATGTGCACCTAGCTTTCCACAGCAGGCAAGCAAGAACTAGCGCAAAAGGGGTGGGGATAGAGAATTTTATTTTCAGTAATGGCTTATAACTTCACAGACCTGTTCAGAAGCAACTTCTATCCTTTTTTCTCTAGAAGGCAGGCAGGCAGGGTCTGCAGCTGTGTCTCCCTGCATAAAAGCCATGCTACTTAACTGGTTCTTAGCCAGAGGGAAAGAGGGCACCTATAGTACAGGGACAAAGGGCTGGAAGAGACTTCATGGGTCTCTGCAATTTGCAGGTGTTTATCATTTTCCGTACAGCACCCACCATTTCTAGATGTGGCACTGCTAGGAAAACTTCTAGGCATAGATGTGAGAAATAAAAATGATTCAAACTATATTGCAAATCCTCCTGGCCAAACAAGAAACCTCATTTGGCAAATGCCTGAGGCCATTTTTCAGAATAATAAGCACCTTCGAACTTGACAGAAAGTTAGCCACAGCTATTCCTGTTTTAATAGGTATCCCAAAGCAATGGGGATGCAAATTTCAACTGTATTTTATGTGTAGCATGACAAATAAGCCACAATGACGCAAGCACAGCAGGGGCTGTTCCCAGACTTGAGCATCAGCAGATATAGCAGAAGGAGCCTCAGTTTATTAGGGCAGGTTGCTAAAGCAGGGGACCTGTGGATGAAAGGAAAGTTACAATCAAAATAGTTTTGCCTCAGAACAAGTTATCTTTGGGTTAAGAGCCAAATTCAGGGTCCTCTGCTATGGTCTTGTTGCCCTACTTGGGGCAGAATAGAAAGGGTGCTGCAGATAAGTTGTGTGTAATATTAGCTCCTCTCAGAAATCCCATATAGGAGAAAATACATGATTTCTAATGAGAGCACTACATTTATTAGAATTTATTAGTCCTTTGTGTGTATTCATTCTCTTGTAAAGAAGAAAAAAAAATAAATAATGTGACCTACCCTCTCAAGATAAGCCTCTGTCTGCTTATAGATCGTTGAACTAAATCTCAAGTGAAGATGAGATCCAGTGACACTTTTGTAAAACAATAGAAAAACACTAGTAAATAACTGCATTGTGCCAAGCCAGAGCAGCTCCCTGATCTTAATTCATCAGATAGGGAGCTGAACTGTGTGTTTCCACCTACAGAGACCAAAAAGCCCATAAGTATTTTTGGCTCACACCTGCAGCTCCCACAGGTTTGTTCTGCTGCTTGATTGAGCAAAAACTGCAAATCAGCAAATAAGGTATTTTCCACTTCCATTGACTCCAGGCAGTGAGGATACCAGGACTCAGGCATTCTTTTCCTGATGTCTTACCTAGCCAAATTTTCCCTGCCCCTGACAAGGGGAGATTGAGATGAGTCTTTGGGCTTTACAGTCAGTACAATGAACAAAAGTGTAAAGAGGCTCTGTGAAATCAAGTAAGAAGTTGCCTTTTTTGGTTTGTGTTGAGGGCAGGGCAGAGAAGGGCTTGCTTCATTTCGTCCTGTTTGCTCAGACTTTACATTTCCCAAGGGATCATGATACAACTGAAGCAGGAGGGGAGGTTGGATGCAGGGTTACAGACTCAAAAAACAAGGTCAGGGCCAAAGACCGTGAGCCATAGAGGACGCTGGAAGTCCCAGGCCTCCCCCACGGCCAGGCATAGCAGATCATTTGGTGGGTGGTAGATTTATCTTCAGGTTGGGAACTTCTCCAGGAACTAAGGAGCATGGTGCTGAGCTAAAGAACTCTGAGGCGATATGGGTGGAGAAGGGCTGATAGGCAGACTTACTTCTTCCTCCTCCTTAACCAGTTTCCCTTTTCTCCAGATTGAGAAGCTTACCCTGCCTCCCAGGCAGGGCTGATAAAATCATGGACTTTCAAATGAAGAGAAATTGCACAGAGGAAGACAGTGTAGAGGGGAGCTGCAATGCTGGATGTGCTTGGCAGGGTGGGGAAAAGCCAGCACAAGGCTATCGGGGAGATTACATGTATCTCAGTGGAACTGGGGTACATGTTAGCTCTGGAAGGAAAATTAAGAGAACTTCTCATCCTCCAATCACTGGGCATAGCATTTAAAAGATAATACCATCAGTGAGAAGACAGACCAGGCTTTTTATTTAGGAGAAATAATTATTTTCTAGTATGAATGAATATACCATATATTATAAAGCCTGTTATTAATTTAAAGCATATTTTAGTTGTACATACAACTTACACAGGAGTCTAACTATGGATAGTAAGCCATCAGCAAATACATTGAGTGTCAGACATTGCCCTCAGTATTGGATCTACAGGAGACAAATTGCAACTGCGGGAGGACAGCATCTGACAGGAAGAATGACATTATTTGATGTAGAAAATAATCTGATAGGAAAGCTACACATGCAAGTTTACTGTTGCTGGCTGCCCGTGATGGTCCCTGTCCTTTCAGAGCTTTCATTACCAATTGACACAAACCTGGGCAAGGTAGTGAGTCACCTTGCCCATGTCTGTAGGCCTTGCAATCCATGTGAAGTTTAGAGACTAGAAGGAAAATTTGCATGCTTTGGAGATTTCGATCCAAATGAAAGAATGAACAAAGGAGAAAGAGAGAAAGGGGAATGTGGGCCTTGGACAGGAAGATACACAGCAAGGTTTGCAAGAATATGTGCTAATGGTGAGGGGCTATGGGCCTGCATGAAGTTGTGGCATACTTTCAGAGTGCAAAGAGAAGTTTGCATGTAGTATGACGGAGGAAGAGAGGGACCATGGTGAAAGGGACTAGGAAGGAAAAGTACATGCCATGTTCCTTATGGAGCTTTTGAAATGAGAACTGGTAAATAAAGCTGAACTTCATTCCTGGGCAAAGGGCCAGCTTGAGACATATAAGCACTTAACATATCTCAGGCTTTTTGGTAAGCTAAGCTGTGGCTGCTGTAAAAGTGAATTGATCAGCTAGCATGAGAGGTTCAGTGAGGTCTGCGCCAGCCGTCATGACTGTTTAGCTAAATCAGAGCTGAAACTCTGAAAATGGAGTTTCAGCTGAAACTGGAAATTACTCCAGTGAGATTCTTCTTCTCTTTTGCTCTGGGAATACGTGACTTGGCTTTGACACCTGTTTCATTGATACTTATAGGGCCCGAGTGGCTCATGATTCAACTTTCATAACAGTACCTGGAACACCCCTAAGCTACAGCAGCCTGGCCCTGTCTGCCTACTGTGCTGCCCAACACTTCTGCAGGGCTGCCTGCAGCTGGGCTGCTGATGGGGCCCCCCCTGCCATCCACACCGCTCCTCTGCTGGGGCCTGGTAAAATGCCTTTAAGGTCAGCTGTTTACATCAGTTCCTGCAACAGAAATTTTCCCTGGCTCTATGAAGGGCTTCTTGGAGTCTTTTTGTACTGGTGCAGTTTTGTATGCCAGACGTATACCTCAGGGGAGTGGAGGAGGGAGTGTGAGAATCTAATTTGAGGTTTTCAGTCCTTCGGCAAAAACAAGGAGTCAAAACAGGATATTTCTCCTTTAAAGCACAAGCGAAAGGGGAAATACCTTTAAGAAGAAAAAGTAACCCTGTAGACATTAGAAAATTAGCAAGGACTTTCACTGAGTTTTCTGTGTTGCTGTTCAACTTGGGGTTCTCTGAAAGCTCTTTTTAAAAGTCTGCCTTCTGCTTGCTGTTTAGTCTATTCTTAGGAATAGCCTGGTTTGCTCTGGCTTGCTGGAAGACTTGCTTAGATGACTCAGATATTGACTGGAAGCTTTCTCAACACTATTGCAGGGAAGGGCCATTGAACAATCAGTCTCTGGAGCTGTTATAAGCAAAAGGCTGCACCCACACATGTAAGGTATATTGAGATCAGCTTCTGACATCCTTACTCCCACTGAACGGCTGTTTATTCTGTGTCAATCATGTTTCCTCCAGCAAGCCTACTCCTGAACTAAGGCCCCATCAGTGTTTAAGCAAAAGTGGCAGAACTTGGCTGCCTGTGTTTCTGTCTAGCAATTATTTAGTAAGTGTCCATGCTTTATACTGTAGCTTTTGTTCTATATAGCATCCACTGTCTGTACCATGTTCATTATCTTTCTTAACAGTCATTTTGCTCTGAGAAAGTTCAGAAGCATTTATCATCTGGGACAGGTCCACCACATGTAGAATCACAGTAACAGCTGTTCTAGTGACCTTGCATCTGCAGATCTTCAGCTGGCATATAATGTTTGGTTTTAGCTGTTATGAACAGAGCTTTTGCTGGGTAGGGCAACTTGGCCTGGTTTATGTGATGGTTCTGCCCTATGACACTATAGGGAAGAGTGGATCGTTTTGGGGAAGCCACAGGAGATTATATTCAGGGTATTGTGAATTTTCTAGGTTTTGTGGGCCAGCATAACTCACTGCCCACTGCAAACTGCTTGTCTTGTGCAGTTGTGTGCACAGGCTCTGAACACTGCAAGTCCTGCAAGCTGTCAAAATTAACGGTACGGTATGTGTGAGTGCTACTCAGAACAGGTGGGGATTGTGGAATGGCCCTAGAGACAAGTTTTACTTGCTTAGTTTCACCGAGGTCAGGAATCCATTCCTCCTGCTTACCCACACTCTCTTCTAGAATAAGCAGGGTAGGCAATAAATCTCGTGCAGAAAAGTGTATGGGAAGAATTTTGAACCCCATCTTGTCTCTAAAACATGACAGCCCTTCTCTATGCATCACAGAAACGCACAATATTCACAAGCCTCTTATACCTCTCCCTTCAGTAGCAAGTGAGTGAAACATAAAGCTCCTTCCTGAACTCCTGCAAGAATTCGTGATCCAGGAATTTGGAGAATGAATCACAGAATTCTTCTCTAAGGGCTGCAGCCAGAGATGTTAACTATTTGAAAACGGTATCAAGAGCGATATTTTTAGGGACTTTTTTCCCCAGCCTTTCAGTGTTATTTTTTCTGGGCCAGCTGAACAGCTCGGTGCTCTGTGCTGGTTCAGCTGGTCCTGAGCAGGCTGGTACATCACAAAAATTATTTCCATGTCAAGGCAGCTGTTTATGGTGAATAGGAGTTAAATGACGAGTTGTTCCAGGAGCACTGGAACAAGTGGAGCCTGATTTTCTCCAAATCTATGTCTCATGCTTGACTCTGAGCTGTTTCCATCACTGGGGTGTTTTTTACAATACGTTGTTATCCAGACTCTCACATATTGGTTGATGTATAGGATCATTACGCAGGGTTCTCCTCACAGAAGTCATGTATCAGATGTATTTACAGGGTTTCTCAATTCTTTTGAGTCATTAACTTTTAGAAGGGTGATAAAGGCTCATTTGTTGGTACTTCAAGTGTCTTTCCGTCAGTTCTCTGACTGGAGTATTTTAAGGTCAGTGGGGGAACGGGTAAAGAGGTTGACAGGTGGGCACATGCTTATACATACATAATGATCATGTAAGTCCGGTTTCCTTGGGAAAGCATGATAATCATAGGAAATATTATGCAAGCTATACTAAAGAGCATGCAAAACCAAGTTAAATGGATAAGGCAGAATAACCTGAGGAGAAAACAACTAGGAAAGAACCCAGAATAAGTCATGGGGATTTTTTTTTCCAATATGAGCAATCAGTGTGCTACAGTTCTGGTTTAAATGAACATTTGTAAACTAACTGTGTTTGGAAACCATGTTAGCTTATGAAAAAGGAGTGATGCTTTCCTGTCATTTTTCTTTTAGTAACTAAGATATAAAAATACACTCATATATTTTTGTATAATTTCTAGTGGTGGTTAGACACCTGTGACTGATACTACCTAGCTGTATTGCAGAAAACATCCAGGTTTTGTCTTTTCTCTTATAGCAAGGTAATTACTAGGCCTGAGCTCTCTCTCTGTAAAAATACATATTGTTTAGTGAACAGACAGAAAGCAGAAACCAGATAATAACTCAGAATAAGATAATGAGTTTGGTTCTTTATGGTACCTTTATGGCTATGTAACATGAGTGCAAACATATATAGAATCATAGAATAGTTAGGGTTGGAAAGGGCCTTAAGATCATCTAGTTCCAACCCCTCTGCCATGAGCAGGGACACCTCACACAACCATATCACCCAAGGCCATGTCCAACCTGGAACTGAACACTGCCAGAGATGGAGCATTCACAACTTCCCTGGGCAACCCATTCCAGTGCCTCTCCACCCTTACAGTAAAGAACTTCTTCCTTATATCCAATCCAAACTTCCCATGGTTAAGTTTGAACCCATTACCCCTTGACTACAGTCCTACACGAAGTGTCCCTCCCCAGCATCCTTATAGGCCCCATTCAGATATTGGAAGGCTGCTATGAGGTCTCCATGCAGCCTTCTCTTCTCCAGGCTCAACAGCCCCAACTTTCTCAT
>JANRGW010044376.1:10299-20762 GCA_024733675.1 Psilopsiagon aymara
ATCGGTGTTATCAGTGCTGTTCCCAGGCTGAAAGTCAAAACCACAGCGCTGCACCAGCTACTGAGAAGGAGAAAAATAACTGCCACTGCTGAACCCAGGACAAACTTATGGAAAAAATATGAAGTGCAACATGATATTTCTTTAAGATTTTGCCAATTAAGTCTGAGATAAAGTCCACAGGTTTGTGTAACTGTTTGAGACTCTGTAGCTTATCCATTTCTTCTATAGCATTTGCTTAGTTATTTAAAGTTCTATCACTGTAGATATCCAAGAATCTGTCAAGTTAACTATTCTGCACATATTTTCTCCAAAGCTTATTCACAAATATCTCAGATTTTAAGTCCTTTGATGGATGCACTATTTGTTACAAGGCTTTTATGTAAAAGTCTTCATCGGGTTTTACAAACGCATCTCATACTGGCATAATTAAATTCATTACCTGATGCAGTATCACTGTCATCTTTTGTTAAAAGTACCAGAAAAGGAGGAGACATTGATATCACTCTTATTTTTCGCTTCAAGTCCAAAGACAAGATCTCTAAACTTCAGATAGGAGACTTGAAACTTCAGGCTTCTCTTAGCCTCAAAGGCAAAATAGCTTCTGGAAGCTTATCACTTGTCTTGGTTTGACCTGGAATAGAATTAATTTTCTTCCTAGTAGTTGGTGCAGTGCTGTGTTTTGGCTTTAGTCTGAGAACAAGGCTGATAACATACCAATGTTTCAGTTGTTGCTCAATATCATTTACTCTGATCAAGGACTTTTCAGTCTCCCATGCTCTGCCAGTGAGGAGGGGCACAAGAAGCCGGGAAGAAGAAGAGACAGGACACCTGATCTGAACTAGCCAGAAGGGTATTCCATACCACAGCACATCATGCCTAGTATATAAACTGGGGGGGGTTTACCCAGAAAAGACCTGTCACTGCTCGGGTCAGGATAGGCATCAGTCAGCGGGTGGTGAGCAATTGTGTTGGGCATCACTTGAGTTTATTGTTAGCTTTTTCCTTTTTTCCTTTTTGGTTTTATATTTTCTTCTCTTGTTATTTCCCTTTTCATTATTATTATTATCATTTGTAGTAGTAGTATACTGTGCTTTAGTTATTAATCTGTTTCTATTTCAACCCACAGGTTTTGCATTCTTTTGATTCTCATCCGCATCTCACCCAGAGGGGGGATAGATGGGGGAAACGAGCAAGTGGCTGCATGGTGTTGAGTTACCAGCTGGGTTTAAATCATGACATCACTTCTAGATTTAGGAACCTCTTTCATCTTTCTCTGAGCTGAACCTCTGTATAGGAGGTAACACAAGAGCCTGGAGGACAAAAGGAGGACAAACAGCTGTAAACTTAACTCTGTAGCTAAGTGTTTAAGGCAGACAGCTTCAGACAGCAGACCAAAACATGAGTCTCAACATCAGCTCAGCATCAGTAATCCAATATAAAATGCACAAACTGTCCATGGAAATGATGCCAGACCTCAGGTTGACTCCAATCAGATACAAACGCTAACAGAGTCAGGAACTATAATTAGAAACATAGCTCATAAGATTCTCGGCGTTTCATTTTCATGTGTTTCTGTGGCTCTTTAAGAAGACACACAAACAATAGAGAAAACCACAGACAGAATGCAGCACTGACAATAACTGCATAATAAAAGGAGTTTATACAGTCTGCAGCAAAACAGAATAGGGAATTTTCCCCTTTCCAATCTCATGGAGTACTAGCAATATAAGAAGTTGCACATAACAAATGGAGACTGAAAAAATGACACAAAGGAGAGACTTTTAAAGTGTTCATGTAAGTCAACTCAGTAGAAACTAGCCTCACTACCTGTGACAGTACTTCACTGTCTTCATCAAAATTAAACAGAAAATGTGGAACTAACCATTTGCTTTGAATAAGACAAAGTTTCTGATAGTTTGTGTTTACTACCGAGGCAGTTAATTAGACTTCTTTAGAGATAAGACTCATATGGCTGCAGCCTAAGGTCCCAGCTCACTCATATCAGTTTAAAAAGGATTACTGTCAAGAGTAAGGCAAGAGAATTTTGGGCTTTACACCATAGCCATGTTAATTGTAACACAAGGAGGTGTCTATTGGTAGGGTCTTGAGAGGGGGACCTCTCTAAACTGGCAAAATGTTTATTTTTAATACTTTTTCCTTTGACTTGGGAAAAAAAAAACATTTGCAAGTAATACTGGTTGTGGCTTTGGTGGAAGACAACAATAAAGATCTTAAAAGGCTAAGTTATGCTGTGCCCTCTACCTAATGGTAAAATCCTTAACATGCACTTGTGTATATTTGAAGGAAGAGTGTTTGTCATAGAGCATCTTTGTACCAGTAAGTATCTATACAATTGGGATTGGGATTGGGATAGCAACACAACTTTCTATTTAGAGATGAACATTATGAAGTGATGAAGTCTAATGCTTTGTGATGCTATGAACCTGTCAACTGCATTGACCACAGTTACATGAATCCACCTATCTGTCTACAGGCTTTGTATGCCTTTATGCAGTCCTTATTGCAGTGTTTGCAAGAAACAGATGGCTTTCAGCACCTTGCGCTAGTCCTTGATTAAGTGGACTTTATCAGCACTTTTTTTTCTCTTTCCCCCTACTCCACTACAATTTGTCCTCCTATTTTTGAACACACAGGGGCAATGTCACTATAATTCTCCACTGGCTTGTGAAGATCCCTATACTACCACTTGCCTTGTGACACTCCTACCTTGTCCTATCTCTTCTCTTTCTTTTTTTTCTTGCTTGGGAACTATTTCAGCAGGGTAGGAATTCTTATGGATCTCTTCCTCCATTTCTAACCTGCAAGTTTTGCTGTTCTGTTTCAGGGACATAGTTTAACTCATCCTCTGTCCCTGATCTAGGATGCTGCTTGGCCAGTCAGGTTGCTTGAGTAGAACATGACTAAATGAGCAGAACAAAATGATTAGTTTCATCACCCCAGGAATTGTAACTCAGCTTCTGCCTTTCTCTGAAGCACTAAAGATTCAGCCCAGCTCCCATGATAGACAAGCTAACATAAATTGCAGCTGTTACGGAATTCCAGCTAGCGGATTGGGTGTGTTTGGGAGCTAGATTAAGGGCACTCTTGAGCAAAACCTTCAGCTGAAACTGCAGAGAAGGCAGAATTTTAAAAAGAACTAATAGATGGTAGACATTAAAGAAGTTACAATCAAATAAGGAGAAATGCTCAGTTAACCATATGTTAATCATACAAAGGTGCTGGGATATTTATTGAACTGTGAATAATCACCATACCATAATCAAAGTGAATTCTGTGTCATCATAAAATCATATATTCCATTTCATATGGATATTTCAAATACCACAGCTGAGATTCCTAATTCCAGTGTCCATAAGAAATACTGAAATAAATGAATATGGTTAAATGTAAGCAGCCTTGAGATATTGATTTTTTGTCTTTTATACTACAGCATGTAAGAATCTTGAGAGTTAAACAAAAAAAACAGAGCAGTTCTTCAAAACAGGCTTTGAAGTGTTAAACTAAGTCTGAGTGGTGTTCAAGGTCATTAGCTGTAATGGGGTCATCAACCCAATACCCTTTGCGGAACTTGTTTTCTGTTTAGCAGCTGTGTTTTACATTGAATCTGTGCTGATCTCTTCTGTACAAGTAATAACCAATTTATTTCTTTCACTAAATGTGACTTTCATAATGGTAATAAGAGTCCAGACAAGTCCTTTTCAAAGGATTAATTTTCTAACTCAGGTAGCTAAAATATTTCTGCCATTTTCTTGATGCTCCACACTGCATAGCCCAGATACAAGGTTGTTCCTTGAAAAGGTGCTACTTAATGGGTTTTTTTAATGCTATATGGATGGCCGAGTAACCATGGTAGAACTTGGAACAAGCAGGATTCCTGTTACTGACTTAAGTTAAAGAGGGGTCGTTGTTTGGTTTGGGTTTTTTTTCCATTTTGGCTAGAAAGGCTTTATTTTTCTCCTTCAGGTCTGGAAAGAGGAAACAATATGGAGCTAGTAGTGCAGAAGTAACAGATGCCATTAATTGCAAAGAAAGGTTTTTGTTCCTCAGGAAACAGCTGTCTCAGGTTCTTCTCAGAGTTCTTAGTCCACTGGTTTCTATTCTTTTAAACCTATGCTGTGAAACAGTCTCCAACATTAAACTGCCTAATGTGAATATTTGTGGCTCTTTTCTGTCCTTGATTGTTTCTACACAATGCAAAGCACATTCTCAGCAGGAATCCCACTGGGGCATGTTGTATTGTACATGTAATTGCTAAATATTGCAGTTGCCCTCCAACCATTGGTACCTTATCTAAACATTCACTGCTATTCAGCCAAGTATATTTGCCTCATAGACAGGTTTGTCTATGGGAAAAGAATTATGATCAAATGAAATAAAGAAGAGCATAGGTGAAATGTCTATGTAAGCAGTAATGTATTGGCACAAAATAATTATTCATTTGAATCAAACAAAACTTAATAGTATTAGTCCAGCAATTTTCATCCTTACAGGGACTGAGTTGGTGGAGATTTTCTTCCAGGGAAAAGCTATAGATTCATTTTTGGCTGATGCTACTGAAAATTTCTGCTCATATCAAAGAATGTATTTACAGAACACACGTCACTTTTTTAAATGTGGATGCAATACCACTCTCCTCATTGTAGCATGTGATTAAGCCTGTTTATACATCTATGCCCACTATATTTCCTACAGATTTTACCATAGAAATTCCTTTAATAAAGGGCAGGGGGAGGAGGAAGCTCAGCAATGTACTTGTTCTGGAGTATCCTATGTCTTGAGAGTTGAAAGGTAAAAAGACATATTCAATACTAGCTGTAGAGGCATAGCCTGGATGTAGAGTCCTGTAGGGTTTACAAGCAAATACAAAATAAATCAAGGAAATTATCTATTACAAGCTCTGAACCCATCATCCTAAATCACTATTTTCTGACTGCATTAACCCAATTTGAGCTATCCCCAACAGACTGGTTATAATTTCAATTAAATTTTCATTTGAAAAAACTTTGGTGTATTTTGAAACCTTTCACCCAGGAGAGCCAAACCAACATCTGCAATCCTGCAACTCAGCAGAGGAACCTGACTGCGTATCTTGCAGATTTCTCTATGAAAGATAATAAGGTGTTACTCAATTTAAAATTAGCAATGGCATTTCATAAATATTTAGGCTGTGCTTTTTAAAGTTAGGGACGTAGCACAACACTTAGGCATGTACATTAAAACCCGTGTTGTTTTCCCATGACTCAAGGCATCCCTCATTACCACTAATGCAAATACATAGAAGTTCTGAATCTAGGCTGCTTCTACAGAGGCATTAGGTTTTGAATACTGGGACTAGAAAGTGTTTCAGCCAGAAGTAAAATAAATAAATAAAATCAGATCACTTTGCTAAATCATCAGATGTTAGCATAGTAACTTGCCTGGGGCATATATGTAGTCATCCAATTAAAAGAACATCATGATGCAATCTAGTAAGCTATCAAACTCAATGCTAATGATAGAGAAAATCATATGTCATGTGTTATCTGAGAAAAAAGGGGAAAGTTAAGATTTGGTCTCTGTGAAATTAGTACTTGAAAGAAGAGCAATAGGGTAAGCAAGATTATGTTGTAGCTGATGTCGGAGGGAAAAATTAGAGGTAGGATGGGGTTTTTGGTGTTAGACTTATTTTAATTTGAGTATGATATGTTGCAACTGTCTGTTCCTAACTGGAGATCTGTAGCTAAGCTTGCTAACACCAGGAATCATACCCTATAAACTAGTTTTAAAAGGCTGTATTTATGGAAATGCAGATACAGATTCATCCTGGTATCACTTACTTAAGATAGAAAATTCTATTGCTCATGGTGAAGCACTGACAAATAGTATGGAAATTAAAACCCCTGGGTCTTCCAATTAAAAAATAAATATGTAGCCTCAGAAAGGGTGTAAGTGGTTCACTAGCTAAATCCCTTGTAACACCTAAACCCTGATTTTTTTCCCATGTGTAAAAGCTTCAAGTGCTGAAGCAGCACTCTGCGGTCTTAGTTAACTTGAATATGAAAGTACTCATGTTTCATTCTGCAACCTCCTTTCTCAGAAAGCTGATGTTTTCTTCACCTTTATTATATATGCTTATTGTTCTAGAAGTTTTACAGACATTTATCAAAAACATTAAATCATGAAAAATGGTTGATAAACTGGGGAATAGAATTCAGAAGATACAAGTGGGAAGTGACCTGCTCTAGACACTGCCACCATTAAGTGGGAATAGGCGTTTTTACTAAGAATGCTTCTTTACTGCCAGGTCTATACTGAGAAAATGTCTGCATATGGCAGGACTGCGCCAGCCTCTAGTGGGCTGAATTCCCATGCATCACTGCCTGATAGTCCCAGGCTGCCTGACAGGTAATCCAACCTTCACAACTCTCCAGTTCTCTCAGATCTCTCTCATGCATGAGAAGAGTAGTGCCATGGCCCATTGAACTCTTGTAAAGTTTGTGATAACCAAGCTATAATATGACATCATGTTTAGCATCTCTCTGGCTAGCTCTGTCTAATATGGCTGACAAAATATTTAAATGTGAGTTGTTGAAATGGAAGTAGTACTCAAATAAAAGCATGAAATCTTGATCTTCTAATTAATAAAATAAATTATGACTGCTCCAGAGTAAGTGTAACACAATGTTAATTAAATGCAATGTCACAGAACACTTGTAGACAAATACGGCTTTTTCCATGTGAAGTTCTTTGTAGAATTGGTGTTACAGAACAGATGCAAAAAGGAAAAAGCACTGTGGTTGCATGTACAGATCTTGTTCTGACAGTGGCCCTGACCCTTTAAAAGACATAGCTGCAATTGGTAGACTTGACTTTGTTGGTTGCTCATTTCCCCATTTTCAAAGGACACATCTGGAAGGAAAGCTACTCTGAAAGCCAGAAACCAGACTGCCCATACAATTGTACTATGGCTGAGGTAGGAAAAAACTGCACTAAGCAGCTTAAAGACTGCAAACTGGATATTGCAGTTTGTTGCTGGAGTAGGAGTTAGCAAAATATTAGGATTTTCTTAGAAAAATTGTGTATCAGGAAACCAAAGAAATTTTCTTTGGTATGATTCTGATATCTTACTGATATTGATGAGGGAAAAAGAGAATGTTTATTCAGCTTTTATGCAATATCATAAGATTTTAAAAATATATTATTATTCAACGTAAGTGCAAATTGCTGTAGGAAGGAAGCAATTTTCTATAATGTTATAGGATTAGAGGAACACAGGTTAATTATGTGAAAATAGCTACAGTTCTGATCTGTTTTGTTCTGAGATGACACTTAAACACATTTTTTTCCTTTCCTATAAAGCAAAATTATGAGAAGGATGTTTGGCAACATGATCAAAACAGTGTTTTTTTGTTTTTTTTTTTTAATGAAATTAAAATATTTGCTTCTTCATTCAATTTTTAATTTTTAAAGAGATAAGTAAATGCTCAAAACAATTCTCTTATAATGAAAACTGAGTCTCGAAATGTAGAATGCAGCTTCTTTAGTATTTTTAAGCACTATATTGCATTTTTTTAGGCTATTTAAGATAACCAATTCAGTATTTCAGTTAAAACAATTATCTTCTCTAGCATGAGCTGTATGCTACATGCTCATCAAGGCTTCATTTTAATCCCTTACCCAGAATGCAGGCTAAAAAATGGAGAAGCAGAGAACACTCAGACTGCTATTCTGTAAAGCAGAATAAACAGTGAACATTTCAACTCAACTATGAAATGGAAATCAAAAATCATGCTCATAACATTTTTGGTTGTTTAAATCAGTTTTGTGTATGAAATACATATTGTATATAGTGATAAACATTAAATTCAATATATGCTTATATGTATGGGGTTTTTATCCAACTAATGAATTAACTTTTTGATTTTGCAAAAATCCATTTAGAAGTAGAAAAAGAGTCTTTACACTGGAAGACACTGAACTAGGTCTTGAGGACTGTAATTTCACTCACATTTTGAGGAATAAAGAAAATACACTCTTAAGTCAAAAAAGATATTTTTTGCTAATGTGACCTGCACATTAAGAATTAACAGCTAATCTTTGAAAGCTATGAATGTTAAAAGAAAACTTGCCAGCATGCCAGAAGTTGGAGACACTTAATGACATAAGAGGCGCTGTAGGTGAAACACATGTGAACTGAACCACTGAGCAATTACAAGTATTTAACTACAGGAACCTGCTAATCATTTTGTATGCCATTTAATTTGCACAAAAAGATAATATTTTAGAACAAGGTTGCTGAAGATAAGTTTTACTAAATCATTTATTTTAGTAGCTGTTTGTCATGAAGGTATATAGATTTATCAGTGTTACCATTGTTTTAGCCACTAGCAACACGATGATAATATTGAAAGTTTATTTGGAACTCTGGCTCTATTATTTGCTACTCTAATTACTTGTGTTAGTGAGCAAAGCAGCCTGAGGAAAATAAACTGGAATAGCACTACATCAGGAGACTGAAATGACAGAAGCTCCAGGCCAAGTGATATGAAGTGTTGCCACTTGCAGAAAGACTTTGCATTCTAAGTCTTTTACTTAAAGTGTATTTTCTCTTCTGAAGATTTTTATACCAAAGCACTGTTTGATTTCATGACGTCATTTTCAACAATTTCTTAGGAATTAAGTTTCCTTTTTTTTTTTAGCCCATCTCCTTGGCCTCCCTTTCTCACCTAGTGATTCAGATTTGAGGAGGTAATAAGAAAAAAGGAAAATTTCCTTTGAAAATATCACTGGAAATGCTGTCATAACTCCTATGCCTCGGAATGAATATTGAGTTGCTCTGCTGATAGGCAGGGGGAAGGGTTGCACCAATTAAATGGAACCCATTGTTATTGTGCAGTGTCTCATTTCTGTGCAGTACTCTTCTAAATAGGCAAAGGGAGTCTATTTAGTATTTATGATGCTTTCTGAGGAAATAGAAGGATGCCCTTTTACATACTGTATCACTGTAATATAAAAGATCCTGCAGAGCATTCTGTTTTGTGATAATTCAAAATAGAAATACATACTGTAATAGATGGGACCACTGCATATCTGTGGCTTTATTTTGATGCCTAGTTTGACATAAACTAAAATATTAATGTATCTGCAGTTTAATTTATGATTTGCTCCTAAGAACATTCACCTGATATACATGCACCAAATAAAAAATAGCCTTTACATGCTCCTTCTCTGCTTATGCTTTGCTTAAACTATAGAATGGAATTTAATTAAAGCCCCTACTTACTTCAGTAGGGGAAGCCTTGTCAGTTTATTTGATTCTTGGTCAAAGTAATATTGATTGGATAAAAGCAAATCCATTTCTTTTGCAACATTTAAAGCATTTAAATAGGCTCCATCTCCCTTTTGATGAAAGGACATGAAACTGCTGGCAGCTGTCCCTTGGCTGACGTTGATCATTAGCAAATGAGTTAATGTACATTTATATTAGTACCTATCTTGTTTTATTATAATATTCTACTACATTAAGGTCTCTAATGTCCATCTATTAAAAACCTAGAGAGTCATATAAAAAGTCCTTACTATATTCTGACATAAAAATGGTTTCAAATAAGTGGGTTTATTTCTGGATGTGAGCCTGTACTGAGTGCTTTTAGTTCTCATAGCGGATATCAAAGTCTGTTAAGGGTGTTGTGCACTTCATTTACCAGTTACTTAAACAGTTTAAAAAATGTTAAATATAACCTTTCAGAAATGAGATCTAATTTACTTACAGATAACTGTTTTAGCAGTTCTTGAGGAAAAAGGAAAAAAATCTTTTCCCCAAACATTCTGTGCTGTGCTTTCCAAAGAAACTTTCATAGAAATTTCTATCTTTAGCTTATCCCTTCTGTCGAAGGTCTAATATGTCTTCCCACGACTTCTGAAAATACTAAGACTTCTAAGATTTATGAAGCAAACTCTCACTTTCCCTAGCAGAATATCGGAAGTGAAGCCAGTGTTAGAGCTAAGGTCCGTGTCAGTCTGTATGGTGTAGCCAATGAATGTTCAGTACAATATAAGAAACAGCACGTGTAGAGTGATACTTCCTACTGTAATATTTGCTAAGTGATCTCTGATGTGGTACTCCATGGGCTGCAGGGGTACAAACTGCTTCCCCGTAGTCTTCTCCACTGTCTGCAGGCAAGTCTCTCCTCTAGTGCCTGAAGCACCTCCTCCTTCTTCACTGATCTGACTGTCTTCAGGGGTGTTTCTCTCACATTTTCTCACTCTCTCACACCTGCTCTGCAGCATTTTTTACCCTTTCTTAAATATGTTATCACAGAGACACTGCCACTGTAGCTGATCGGCTCAGCTTTGGCCAGTGGTAGGTCCATTGGAGACTACTGGAACCAGCTGTGTCTGACACGTAGGCAGCTCCTGGTGTCTTCTCACAGAGGCCATCCCTGCACCCCCCCCCCCCCCAT
>JANRGW010044380.1:0-13359 GCA_024733675.1 Psilopsiagon aymara
TAAGGGTGGTGAGGCACTGGAATGGGTTGCCCAGGGAAGTTGTGAATGCTCCATCACTGGTGGTGTTCAAGGCCAGGACCGACAGAGTCTTGGGTGATATGGTTTAGTATGAGGTGTCCCTGCCCATGTCAGCAGGGTTAGAACTGCATGATCTTAATGTTCTTTCCAACCTTAACTATTCTGTGATTCTACTGTTCCCATTACTTTTTATATCCAGCAGCCTCATTTGCACTGACAGTCCTTTGCTAGTATTATCAGATAGAAAAAGTCTAAGAGAACAGATTGTTTCAGACAGATTTCTTTATATCCTCTTATCATCCTTTGCCTTGGCAGGGGGGGGTTGACTAAATGAACTCCAGAGATCCCTTCCAACTGTAACAATTCTGTGATTTTACATCTAGTGCATTTCAAACCATACAGTGTACCAGAGGGTTAAGCCTTCACTCAATACTGATTGCAGAGATGCACAAAACCAGCTCTTCCCCAGAATCAGAGAACTGTTTCTTTGGAAAGGCCTTGGTGTATATTTGATGTATATTACTATTGTAAGTGTTTCTGGTAGTCGGATTGTTTTTTAATTTATTACTTATTGCTTAGTGTACCTGGGGCCTGGACGCTCCATACAGGCAAATTCCTCTGTAGTATTTAAATGACATTTAGTAAAAACACTTCTTCGACATGAGAAATTCAGTTCACAACTTTGTGAAAGAACGCCTTTGCACTGACCAACTTGTTAAATCAATTGAGAATATATTCCCTTTCTTGAGCTTCATAGATACAATTGTAATTTTGTTTGCAAACTCTTCACCTCAAAGCACACACACTCCCAGCTGTCAGCCAACACAGTTACCCTTCCAATAAAGACATCAAAGACATGGGGGGAGGGGAAGCAACACCACCACACCCTTCTCCCCCCCAAAAAAAGAACTGTCAACCAACCGAACCAAAAACTAAGCCAGCTACAAGTTCTTATTTATAATAAGAAATGCCCGTAATAATTCGCAGCATGCAATGATGCTGGCCAAGCAGCTCATACCAGAAAATTGACTCATGCTCCAAGAACTCCTTCAGTCAGCTGCAGTCTCTGATACGTATCACATGTTATTATGGTCCTAAACAAAGAATTGTCTTCATAAAGAGGGAAATAAAATAGTACTCAAGTCATGACTGGGATTTACAAAGTACTCAGTACTGAAACATTCTCCTTCCATGCACACCTGGATGTGGGCTTGGGACAGGTTTTTGGGGGGTTTTTTTTTGGTTGGTTGGTTTTGGGTTTTCGGTTGTTTTTTCTTTTTGTTTGGGTTTTTTTTTTTGTTTGTTTTTGTTTGTTTGTTTGGTTTTTTTGTTTTTTGTTTTTTTTTGATGCTTTGTTAGGTTTTTTTTTTTTTGATTGGTTGGTTAGGTATTTTTTATTATTATTATTCTTTTTAGCAGGAAGGTGAAAAAATAAAAATGCAAGGCCAAAACTCTAGTGCTTGTTTATTCAAGTGGCCTGAACCAGCCATACACACCTTACTCATGTAGGCATGTCTATTACTGTCTGAAGAGATATTTATTTTCACATTAAACCTACATTCCAGAAAGTAAGTAAAAGGATTACGACATGAGAGTTAGAATAGTTCAACAGAGAACATATTTATCTGAAGTACCTGCCCCCTGACCACACACCATAGAAATTCCTCACCCATTCTCTACAGAGGGACAGGCACTTTTACACACCTGACCTCCAGAACACAATGAATAGGGGCAGCTGTATCATTTTCCAGGCAGGGATTGTTTGCAACAATATTGCTACTAAAGATAACCATACTGAAGTCCATATTCTACAGGATTCTTTCTTTCAACAACGTATGTAAAAATAGCTACTTTATACATTAACTGAGTTTATAAAAGAATCTGCTATCATTTCATTTGCTTTTATAACTTTTCTCCACACATAGTATCACATTATAATGAAACCTGATTATACTGAAACTTGCAAGAGAGCCGGGTGGTGCTCTCTGAACACAACTCCCTCCCCACACATTCACACCACTTTTCCAAACAGCTTTTTCTTCCTTGATTTCCCAAGGACAGCAGATGTTTGAAAGTTTTATTATGAAAACCATACTAAGTGAGAGCTGTAGGAAAGGAACTTCTGAATAAAAAAAAAAAAAAATCGACTCTTCTGGGTAGGGTCTGTGGTCTTGTTCCTTGGGTTTGGCATGGGTGCATTACGGTTTTCTCATCTTCAGGGGTTTTTAGGTGTTGTGGGTTTTTTTTGGGTTGGTGGAGGTTTTTTGATTTTTTTTCCTTTTTTTTAGGTTTTTTTTGTCTTCATTTTCAGTTGAGGGTGGGGTGGAAACTGCTGTATTTAATTCATTTGCACAACTATCCAGTTAGTTTCTCAAAAAAAAAAAAAAAAAAATCCCCAAACCAAATCATACCATTAAATTTAGCCTTAACTGACAGAAAAAAATCAGACTACCTAACTGACAAAATCAAATTGACCACTTAGTGCTTAAGAATAAGTATATCTCCCATTCAGTAGTAATATGCACTGTGACAGTAGCAACACCTCAACAGCATATAAGTGGTTTTCTCACATTGTTTTCTGCCTGGAAAGTGAAGACTGGCGGATGTCCAATCCTTCACTTGCCAGCAAAATTAGCACTTTCCCAAAGATATGCATACTGAGTGAAGCATCCTGTAGTCATTTACAAAACAGACCTCAGCATGGCAATGGACTGCTTGGAGACAGGGGCTCTTCAAACTCAATATGTCAAGAAAGTATAGGCAAAGTTGTTATTTGCAGCCACACAATCAAGACCTCAGAACAGTGTAATTACCATGACATCAGAACTAATGCAATTTACCATCCATCCACAGCAGCTTCACTGAGACGAACTAATTTACAAAGCTTTAAGTCTGGATTTAACCATAAGGAATTTCAGATTACAAAGTTCTGCATCAACTTACTTTAGTTATATTTTATTACTAATTTTTAATTTGATAAATTTATTTGTGTCGGGCTGAGAAAGTTGCGCACAGTTTTTCTGAATTTATTTTGCATTATCATTTTCAAAATTTGATACATGAGTCTAACTCATTATTTTTTTCTTATCTGTTCCCTATTAAACCATACAGATGGCTGCTGTAGTAAGCCTCAACCCCCACCCCCACCCCCCATGTCCAATAGAAACAATGCCAGCTCCAATACAGACCTGCTGCTGGTCATCAGCAACAGTGGTAGCACCTCTGGGATAACATATTTAAGACAGAGAAAAAAAAAACAAAACACCCCACAACTGTGCAACAGCAGCTGGAGAGAGGAGAGAGAATATGCAGAACAGCTCTGCAGGCAAAAGGTCAGTGAAGCAGAGAGGAGGTGGTCCAGGAGCTGAAGCAGAGATTCCCCTGCAGCCCCTGGTGAAGACCAAGGCAAGGCAGGCTGTCCCCCTGCACCACATAGATGTTCACAGTGGATTCATTCTGTTCCTGAAGGACTTTTCCAATGGAAGGGACCTATGCGAGAGCAGTTTATGAAGAACTTCAGTCCATGGGTAGGATGTTAGCTGGAGAAGTTCATGGAGGACTGTTTCCCATGGGAGAGGCACTCCAGCATGCTGGAGCAGGGAAAGAGTGAAAAGTCCATCACTGAGGAAGAAGCAGCAGAGATATGTGATGAACTGACCACTGCCCTCATTTCCCATTCCCTTTTAGCAGAGAGGAGGTAGAGAATCTGGAAGTCTAGTTTAGCTTGTGAAGGAAGAAGGTGTGAGTGGGAAGGTGTTTCTAAGATTTGGTTTTATTTCCCATTATCTACTCCAATTTGATTGGTAATATATTAAGCTAAGGTATTAAACAGATGAGTCCACTTTTTCCGTAACAGTAATTGTTGAATGTTCTTTCTTTATCCCTACCTTGATCCACAAGTCTTTTAATACATTTTCCCTCCTTTGTTCAGTTGAGGACAGGGAGTGATGGAGCAGCTTTTGGTGAACACCTGTATCATGCCAGGGTCAACCCACCACAACATTCCACTATAAAATACAAGATTAGAGATGCATTTGGCACTTACAAAAGAACCTTCTGATGGTTTACTCTATATCCTTCCCCTTCATGGTTTCCAGCACCATATTGAAAACAGGTGTGTCTGCATGCTCAGAATACAAGAGCATTTTGTTAGATGAGCCCAGATGGAAGAAGAGCTCTTCCTGGGCAGTTACACTAATAACCGTGACAGCTATCGATGTGCATCAGCCATAGTAACTGGCATCCTGTATTTCACATGCAGAGCTCAACCACTCAGGTCGTTCAAGGAGTGTCTCCAAGTTCTTAGCAAAGGCCGCAGTTGCAGAGTCTTGTGAAAATACCATTTCATCAGTAATAACTGGGAATGATTCACCTCACTATAGAGACAGCATAAAAGAGCTATTTGTTACTGTCACCCTGATTCAGTATTTCAAATAATCCTGACGGGTAGTCTAATCAGTCGCTCTCTGATGTTATCTCCTACGATGCCACACGAAACCCACAATCACTTTCAACAGCACTTCCTTTCCTTGCTTTTCTGCTCATAATTGTCAGGTATGAAATACAGCTTGTCTTGGGCCAGTAAAGCATCAATACAGGATTGCAGCTACATTTGTTTCTTCTATAAATAGCATTCCATAGCAGACTGGAAGCATTCACAGTGGAATTTATACCATTTCAGAGATAAAATGAAAGTCATGTTGTGGAAACAGCACAAAAATGCATATTTAATGACAAAATCTTGTAAATCCAAGCCTAGAATAGCGTTAAAGTCATCTTTTTCTTGAAAAAAACATTGAAGAGTGCATATACTAACCAACTTAACACAGGTCTTACATTTAAGCAATTGGGATTTGTAAAGTGGCTCAGAACACATTTAGCCGTGTCAGCATTGTAACGCTTAAGTTGAAAACATGAAGCAATAAAATTCAAATGTGATTATTCAGTAGCTGCATCTGATCACTGCTGGAGAACAGCACTTACACAATACTGTTCAGCGGGCAGGCCAAGTACGGGAGTCTGCTACGTATGGTGCTTGGATTTGGTGCAGGTCAAGTTCAGGAGTCTGGCAAGTATGGTGCTTGGATGAGGCATTCACTTGGCAATTCCAGCCATGGATGCAATAGAGGTGGCCTATCAGAATCTTCCTTTGCCAAATTCATCTCTTCCCATTTCTCTGAGGACCCTGATCATCCTTGCTCATCAACATTCTCTCCCATCAGACTTGGGCCTTGGTGGTTTTTTGCCTCATTTGCCAGGTCAAAAGTAACTATTTGTCATAAGTGTGAGCAAACCTAATGATTTTTGCACTAACATAAGCAGTTTCAAAGTTGTGGTAGGGGATGGAAGATGCCCAAGAATAGAAAGAAGAAAGTGAGCAGCAGGGTAAAGTAAAAAAGAAGAGAAGAAAACTAAAATATCAGCCTCTTATGCACTACCCATTTTATGCACTCTTCTGGGATTAATAGACTAACGGGCAACTTTGTTTTATCCTTTTTCTAAAAAGTGAAAGAAAACCCAGGAGAGAGGTGCTTAAGGGAGAGGGAGGAAAACTGAAGTAGTAAATTACTTTTGCCTAGACATGCTTTCACTTCATGTATATGCTTCCTTAAGGAAGAAAAAAGTGAAACCACAGAAATTCCCACAGAGGTAATTTACAGCTCTTTTTTTCCAAGAAGCAGGAAATCCAGCATGGAAGTCTCAGTCAAGACATATCAAATGTGTGTTACAAACATGCCAGGGTTTGGCTCAAGGGGAGCAGTAAGTGGTGGTGGCAATCTACACAGGTGCAGCAGATACCACTCTGCTGCTCACCTCCCTCACTTCATTTAAGCGAATCCCAGTGACATGGACTCACAGCAGCTTTGCAGTCACTTCTGAACTCTGGTGGCTGACTTCACTCAAGATGTCTGCTATAATCGCCTTGTTTAATTTAGCAGATGATCTTTAGGAAAGAAAAAGGGGGAAAATGGTCCAAAGTAAGCCATTCCTTAAACTTTCTCAGGGTTATTGAAGTGCAAAATCAGACAGTGCTGATCAGACATAATATCCAAAGGGCAGTGCATATTCAGAAGAAAAAAAAATACACTGTAAACAATGTAAGGGAAGATTGGCATTGAATCAGGGAACTCTGCCTGTAGCAAAGAAATCAGAAGGGATCTCATGGAGCCCAATGAACCTGAAGAACTCAAACATGCCTAGAGGAAGGCAACAATAAAAAATAACAAATAAATATTAAAAAAAATATATATATTCAAGCTATAAATATGCCTTCCTATGGCAGTAACAAGATCACCACAGTTAAGATCAGCGGGACAAGCCTCTAAAGGATTTATGACTCCCCACAAAGACACCGACTGAGTTTAAGACAGATTGCTGCTACCAACACATGGAGGAAAAATGACCACTATAAACTCTCCATGGCCTGCAGGGTCCAGTGACAATGTCAACACTTCTGCAGATGAGCAGAGTCCAACATTAACAGGGGAATCAAATGAAAGAACCCACCCAAAAATCATCATCCCAGTGCTGCAGCAATAAGTTTGAAAATGTTATAGGTCTATCAAAGAGTACTACGTGTTTTGATGAGATTAGTATAGGTCTGCTGTTATACACAGGAGGAAAGAAGTACAAGCAAGGTAACTCCTCACTCAGTTAGCATGTACTTTACACTTCTAATAACAATTCACCTTATATTTCAGTAACAGTTTGAACTGTACTTTAAAACATGCTATATTTTACTCAAGTAATTGAAATTTTCAGCATGACCTTTCAGGAAAAGCAAACAGCTGTTATATACCTTTAAAAGTAAATTACTTATTTAAAACTAGATAGACTAAAGGAGCAAATGCCTTAACACCACAGCTCCAAAGCCATTGAAAGCTCTTCCCAGGATAAATTTATAAATTAATGAGAAAAAAAATAATTCAGTATCTCTCCAAGAACTAACATGAGTTTGCAAATTATTTACTCAGTCCTCATACTGCAGGAGACAGAGAAAACTTGCAGTAACATCAATACTCAACATGTTAATCAGTCTTTCACGTCTGTTTTATCAGCCTGCTCATGTGCTCTCAAGTTTGCTGACCCATTTTCTTGAGCTCATTGAAAAGATGTGACAATCTTGTCTACACACTACCAAAGCTGTAAAACCTAGATCTCTTGTTAACAATAAAAGTGCCTATAGCCACTCCAAAGGTGACCCATAAAGAGGATCTGAAACGAAATTGTGATCTTCCATGACAAAAAGCTGTTAACTCATCATAATTGTTAGCAACAAATAAATGCTACAGCCAAATGCACCTTTAAGGAAAATATTTGTGCTGACATTCATTCCACTATATTTTTTTCCATTTACCAATCATTTAAGTAATTTTCAACAGAGAATGTAGTAACTCATTTTTTGAGAAAGGCTTTGTCAGCAACTAAAGGTGCAAAACTTGTTCCTTATCTCTCAGATGGGGGAGATGCAAAGGGAATGAATGTTCAAACACCTTTCCTCTTTTCAATCTGTGCAACACAGGAGGGAAGAGGCCACATAAATGCTCCTGTGAAATAGGGAAAAGGCAAGAATGCACAATTTTTCCATGATATTGAAAATTTCCTTTCCCAGCAAAATATTAAGAATTCAGAAATACAATTGCCTGACTTCCCTTTTGAACTTGCTGATACCACCACCAATCTTTTGCTTTTCATGCCATCATTCAGGCTATGGTTGTGTATTCACACACTGCAGGGCCCCCAGAGCAGGAAACAGAATTCAAGGACTTTTCATTTTTTTTACTATTTTGATAATTTCCCTTGCTGCCTTTAACTGCTTTTTCATGTGTCATCGTCTTTCCATTGCTGGTTACAATGGCTTCAGAGATAAGGTTGAAACTAGATGGCCTTAAGGTCCTTTCCAACCCTAACTATTCTATGATTCTATAAGGTAAAAATTTCTTCTTCCATTTCTGTAACAACTTACTCAAGGGCCCTGCACTCAAAGTGGCAGTGTGTTCACAGGTCTGTGGGAACCACAAGATACTTCTCTTCACATCTTTAAGTATGAATGCTTTCTCCATCATAGTTAGTCATATCAAATAGACTGAGAGATCCTAATTTGGTAATCTCATTGGAAATTTATGTGTGCATATACAGAGACAAACGAAAGTCAGCGGTAGGAGGCAGGAAGATGGGTGTGTGGGGGAAGCAAAACCAACAAATAAGGAAAACATTTTCATTGTGTTTTCATCATGCTTTCATGATTAAACACAACTGACCAACCCACCAGACCTGAACAATGACCACATTCCTGGTTCAGAGAGAAAATCACACCAGGTATTAGGCTTATTGACATTTCCTAAAGTGAATATAGAAAGGAGCCTATTTCAGCATCTCTCAGGTCACCAGCAAGCATTATGATTGTGTGCCTTCACACAATTGAGGCGCAGATGTAGGAAGAACATTGAGCTTTGGGGGATAATCAGATTTAGTTTTTTCAATAAGTAGAGCATGTTATTTTCAAGTGGTTAACTGAGAATAACTCTTGCAGAAGTACAATATAACAGTAATTATTCTGAAATCAATGGCACAAAAGGGTTCATTTGAAATCATATTATGATTGCTGGATTAAAGTAGTTATTATATAATCAGATAGCAATTACTCCACCTTAATAATTTCTGGGTTTCTAAGGGTGAAAGTGATAATACAAGCTACAGCAGGTGTCAAATTTTAAAATTTGTGAAATGAATATTCTAAAGGCTGGAAAGAAATATGCACATTAGCATATAAAAACCACAAGTGTAGAAAATTGCTAAAAATATAAAAATATTTCAACCCTCTTGCCTTGAGCAGAAGCAGTTCACTCACAACAAAGGACTTTCAATGCACAGTTTAAAATCACAAGGAAGCTAAAGCTTCTCATCATCCCTTCTTTAAATAATCTTAATGGTTTCCATTATGATCAACTTCAGTGTCTATGGTTTGGTGATTTCTTTTACCAGTACAGTGAGGCAAGTAGCACATATTTGCAAGACATTCTAGAGACGTGCTCTGTGTCTTCATCACACATGTTTTTGCTGTAGTCCAAAGTTCTACCAGCTCATTTATTGTTAAGGCAGTGTCCTGGGTTCAGCAGTGGCAGTCATTTTTCTCCTTCTTAGCAGCTGGTGCAGTGCTCTGTTTTTGACTTTCAGCCTGGGAACAATGCTAATAACACCAATGCTTTCAGTTGCTGCTTAGCAATGTTTATGCTGACCAAGGACTTTCTGAGTCTCATGCTCTGCCAGGGAGGAGAAGCAGGGCGGAAGCAGAGACAGGACACCTGACCCAAACTGACCAAAGAGGTATTCCATACCACAGCACATCATGCCAGTACATAAACTGGGGACAGTTACCTGGAAGGGCTAGATCACTGCTCAAGTTGGGCTGGGTATAGGGCAGTCAGTGGTGAGCGGTTGTATTCTCTTCCCTTGTTGTTTCCCTTGTCATTATTACTATTAATGGTGGCAGCAGCGGTTTGTGTTATACCTTAGTTACTGGACTGTTTTTATCGCATCTGTGGGAGTTACATTCTTTTGATTCTCCTCCCCATCCCTCCAAGAGTGGGAAGAGGAAAGGGGGGAGTGAGTGAGTGGCTGCATGGCTCTGGGCTGCTGGCTGGGCTTAAACCATGACAGGCAGCGTCAACCATGTTGCTCTTCCTGGGCTTCTTGCTTCCTCATCTCATTACTCTTTCATTCAAAACTCCCTTCTTGTTTCTTTAAATAACAGCTGCCTATGCTTTTTGATCACACCTCATTTGAAGAACAGTACTTTTACAGATGTCACCAAAAACCCAGCTTAGAAGAGCTGGAGAGAATATAAATGAGAAACTACCCCCTCAGCAACCTTCTCCAATTCCTCTGTTCTTTTTGTGATTGTATTTACTTATTCCCAGCCCCTGAAAGAAATCCATGCTAACAGACCAAGCAGTGAAGTTTTTCACTGATTAAAGCACCTGACCACAAGGTCCTAGATATAGGAACTGAGGCTTTGTTTCTAGCTTCCTTCAAGAAAAAACTCATCCATTCCTCAGTAGTTACTATCAGTGTTTAACAGCTGTAGCAAGAAAGTAGAACTAAATACGTAACTTCCTTATTATTCTTTAATATATAATTCCCTTTGTGGAAGAATATATTGGTTTGCATTACAAACTAAATGGCAAGTTAAAACAAAGTCCACTTAGTTTCCAAATATTTGAGACATGCCATTGAATGTAGAGTCCATTTGGCAACCCATGTAGACACTGAGGCTCAATATATACTAAGGTAAGTGTGCAAAGTTTAATAAAGTTAAAGAAAGGAAAAAGGGAAGTCTTGAGGGATAAAAAGCAACAAAACCACACATATCTACAAAACCCTATGCATTGATTATAGATTTACTAGATGCTAATTTGTGTACAATCCTGTCAACATAGGGAAGCACAGAGGAAAGATCTTGAAGCACAGTCAGGCAGTAATGGAAGCAGATGGAATTTTATCACTGAATATTTCTGTAAGATTGATTTCATTCTGTGAAGATTTACAGTAATCAAATTACTACAAGTGCTTCAGAAAATCCGACCTGTTACAGAGCTGTGAAATGAGAGCCATCAACATAGGAAAGATTGTATTAAAATCTTAAGAGAAATAACATTTGAGAACATTACAAAACATGTAAGCAAAAAAGTGAGAGAAGGGTGTCACAAAAAAAATCATGGCGGGAAGGAAAAAGTCTTCCATTTGGCTTTTCTCCTTTGGAATAAATACTCCCCAATTCTTACAGAATAAATCCAGCAGCCTAGGTTAATGTCATGTGGGAAAATCAAAAGAGCCAATATGTGTACATGGAGAAACTGCTAGCCAGCTCAGGAAGAAAAACACATAATCACAACCTTTTACCAATAGCATTCACTCCTACAGGTGCCAAAAAAGATATCGATCACAAGTGATCCTCAACAACCCAGCAGACACAAGACTTTAGGATTTTAGTTACCTGCCTATCCTGTCACATACCTGCTCTTTGAGGAGCAGCCACAGTTAGACTCCTATCAGCCAAGGACCACTTATTTTCTTACAGCATTAATTCATCAGAGCACCCTTACATATAAGCAATAAGGAAAGAAAATGTAACCGCCAAGTCTGTGATTAATTTATGATGTGCAGTGAGAGATGTGCATGTGCTAGTTTGAGTAATTAGAAGCGCTATTACTGGTCATAAGGACCTGGTTTTAGAGTCTAGCAATGCCCGTAAACCACATCAGGACTACACATACAGCACTGAACCTTGGTTTCAAACCTATTACTGAGTCCAACAGGCACAGGATAATTTCTGCTGTCCATTACCAGCACAGCAAAAACCACTGTGCTAGAAAGTATTGCTCAGTGTGCTTTAACCAGAGAGATACTAAACATTAGAGCAGACATCAATACTGCAAAACATTAAGGTAGCATAAATAATCCCTTAATTACTGCAAAGGTGTATTAACTATTCATTTCATCCAACATTTTTCAATCTGTCTTCTTTCCATCAAGACAGCTGCTATGTCTGGCATAGGCTACCTAACTTACGAAACTAGCTTCATGATGAATTTACACTTGCTGAAGCACTAAAAGCATAACAGAGATCTCTTTGGAGTTCTATGAAGTGCTATAAACACTATTTCTCTGAACCTAAGCTGTTTGCAATATGTAGGTGAAACATCAGAATGTACTCCATACAACTGGACAAAGCAGACAGACTTCCAGTCAAGTAATATTTCTCCATAACCAGCCCTCAAGAAAAGCGTTGTAATACATAGTTACCAGAGTACTTGGAGAAATATGTTAAAGATCATATAGAAATAGTTTCAAAGGGAAAGGCAGTTTAACAGGTCTATTCCAGGAAAATAAATTCCCAGAGATCAATGGCAGCCAGATGCATCAACTCTTTATTGCTGGTGAGTTTTGAAATATTAAACCAAGAGCCTTAATTGAATACTCATATATTCTTCAGAAACTGAAAATACTGAATTCTCTTTCTAGTGAAAGAGAAGCCAATTATAAAAATAGTTCGTACTGTGGTTTTATAACCTCTTTATCCATTTTTTTTAAAAAACTGAGGAGGTCTGATATGCCATAAACAAAAGCTATGATTTCCGTGTTAACGAAGATCTCAACAATTGTGCAGACTGACCTGCCATGCCCTGTGATAAATGCTTGTGATATGCAGCAAGAAAAGTTACTACAAAAAGAAAGAATGTCAGGTGACTCCCATCCATGTGCAATTTTAAAACCAAAACCCTGACAAGCTAGAGAAATTGGCAGCTGGCACTTTGGGTTGTCAGCTGCCAGTGAACTGCATTGTTTTAATTGTTGGAAATGATTGATTATTCAGCTGAGCTACTGAAGTAGCTGAACAATTTCACAACAACACAAACAATGGCAGCGTCACTCATTTTCTTCCAGATACATGGTCAGATGGAGAACAACACTGCTTTTCTGCCAAAATTACAGCATCTAAGAGAATAGCTACTCTTACTTTCCCTGTCACGAAAGTTCAATGTTTGTTCATACATGTTCATGAATTTATGTTGCCCTATCCAGGTGTTCAGATGTTGCCTGAACCAGTGCATATCATCAGTTTGGAAGTGCAAGACAAACAATATTTTATATATTACATATACACACACACGCTGACAAAAATTTATTGTTCTTTATATCTCATACTTTTCCTCTCACCATAAAGATTTTGCAGAATATCCAAAATGCTCAAGGCATTAACAATGAGAAAGGAGGGTCTTGCATTATCCTGAACCACACACAGAGCAAGGGTTCCTTATTATTAAAATAACAGGGGTGTATTCCATTTCCCCCCTAGACTAAACTTTGTTCAGATCAATAGGAATTTGAAGAATCTGATAAGCAGAATCATAGAATTGTTTAGGTTGGAAAAGACCAACAAGATCATTGAGTCCAACCATTAAACCAACACAGACAAGTTCACCGCTACAGGCTAAATGCTACATTTACATGTCCTTTAAACACCTACAGGGACGGTGACTCCACCATTTCCCTAGGCAGCCTTCTCCAATGCTTGACAATGAAGAATTTTTTCCTAATATTCAATCTAAACCTCCCCTGGTGCAACTTGAGGCCATTTCCTCTTTTCCTGTTACTAGCAGGAAAGCAAGCTTAACTTCCTCATTTGACTGTCTTTCAGTCTCTCAGGCATATAAAGCACTGCCTGAGACTGATTTTACTTCCTTTTCAGACAGATAAACTGCACGCTGACAAAAATTTATTGTTCTTTATATCTCATACTTTTCCTCTCACCATAAAGATTTTGCAGAATATCCAAAA
>JANRGW010044383.1:9472-20051 GCA_024733675.1 Psilopsiagon aymara
TATATTCTTTGAAATCAACAATCTTGTTCTGGCTTGGATTTTCATTCTGCCTTGGAGATAGTCTCTTACTATCATCTAGGAAGAGACTGGTTGGTCTGCTCCGGACAACTCCACTGCTATGAGCACTGCTATGATGTCTTGGCCTAAATCATTATCCTAAACAACCTCCTAAGCTGTATGAGTTTCCTAGATGTGATAATAGCACATAAACTCATGTTCTTGTTTTGTATCTCTGTAGCAACTAGGTACAAATGAAATGTCCCCAGAGGCAGAAGCTGCATTTTCTGCCTTTGATAGACATCCCTTTTCCTGTTTTTCTGTGCTGATCCTGTTTTGATCTTTTAGGAAAAGAATCAGTCATTCAATAACATCAATAGCTTGAAAACTTGTAACATTAACATTCTCTCTTTTCTCTCATTACTTTCAACTCTACAATAAACCATTATACAAAACCAAAATCAAAACAAAGGCGAAAACAACTGCTGAGGGGGGAAAAAAAAAATCTTCCAAAAAGATTTTCCTGGGTAAATATACTTGATAAAAATAAAAATGAATGACATCTGAAATTATTTGACTCATACTGATTCTTAAAATCATAGAATCATAGAATGGTTTGGGTTGGAAAGGACCTTAAGATTGTTGAGTTCCAGCCCCCCTGCCATTGGCAGGGATGCCTCACCCTAGACCATGCCCCAAGGCTCTGTCCAACCAGGCCTTGAACCTTTCAGGGTTGAAGCATTTACCACTGCTTTGGGCAACCTGTTCCATTGCCTTTTACATTGACAAACAACAGTTAAGATTTTTTTTTTTTCTTTTTTTTAAAGAGCCCATTTTACTCAGCGACTTTTTTTTTTTAATTAAAAAATTAAAATATTTCTAACAAAAAACAAAAAAACGTCACCAACAAAAAGACTCAAACCCTACAAAACCCCCACACAACATTATTGGTGAAGCACCTAATAAACACATTTATCTTCATTTGGAAATCAATGTTGTACATGTTTTCCGGATTAAAATTCAGAAAGTTTAACATATTAATGTTGGCTTTCATTAGTGATCTAGACAATAGTGACTGCACACAACACAATTGCTTTTAACTGTCTAATGATGTAATATTAAACAAGACTGCTGTTGACATAGTGACCCTACCTGTTGATAAGGTCACTATTTCTATCTGTTGCATGCGCAGTCTACACATTTATGTGCCCATTTATAAATATATGCCTTTGTACTTAGGCTTTTATAGAACAATTGTAACAGGAAGAAAATAATTGTATGCGTAGTGTTATGCAGAACATTCAAAGTGCATGCAGTGAACAAAGACATAATATCAGAATATTCAAAATAACTGAGCAGAGAGGTGAGTATACCATCTGAAGTTGTGTTGGTACCATCTGATTCTATAGCTAACAGAAAGCGTGAGAAATGCTAACGACTAAACTTGGTAGACTTTCAAAGTTTGACTTTTGCTTGGTTTGGATTTGATGTTGGTTTGAGGTTTTTTTCCCCTATAATTGGACTTTTTATCATTTTAGCTTAGTGTTTTCTTAATTTCAGGACTGAAAATATGAGAAGTCATGTTGTGTGTTTTTTGTGCCTCTCAATTTCTGTTTACTGCATTCAAGGAAATACCACTTCACTGCACAGACATTAACAGACAGCTCAGAAGTGACCCTTGCTACATAACCAGATCTACACGGATATAAAAGTAGAGTGAGCAAGCTGTGTTCTTGATTGAATTCAATCTGTGGTGAACACAGATTTTCAAGAACAGTACTGACAGTGAGCTAAATTCATACTGAACAAATATAAAAATATACATAAACAACAACTGACAAGTGTTGAGTAGAGTGATATTTCTAACCCTATCCTAATTTTTTAAATAACACTGTATTTTAATAAAAAAGAAAAATCTATCTTGACAGTTTCTCAGATAGTATTTAGTAATTTGTGTTTAGCAATTATTATTTGGTTTAGTACTTTTGATTGTAGAATAATGTGCAATTTCGATGTAACAGACCCCTTTTAGGAAAAAAAAAAACCCAACCCTCAAAACGGCAAATGAACAAAGTATTACTTTGTCTCCCAATTTTCAATTCAGTTCTTGGAATCTAATGACCGACAGCAAAGTCCATACTCCTACAACTTTCTGAATTCAGCCTCAAGATGATTTTGGCTACCTTATTATCTTTATTCAAATTTGTGGGAGGCAAGAAACTTTGCTGAAGTTCAGGGTTCTTGGAGAACAGCTATCAGCCTGAAAAAAAAAAAACAGTATAATGCTTGGAAAATCAATTTGTCAAGACTGAACTTGAGTTTGATTGAAGATACAAGGATTGGGGAAAAAAAAAAAAATTAAATGAAACATCTTAACCAAGTGGTTTTGGTTCCAAAGTTCACATCTAAGGAGAGACACAAAACACAGCTAAATAAATTGTGGAATACCTGGTTCCTTTTGTTTATTTGGTTCAGCTGAAGCATTTGGAAGAAAGGCACTTCTGTGTTACGATGTCAAAGGAGTGAATAAGCTATACTTCCACCATGAGCTGCTTTCAATACCAAGTTGTTTGAAATGTTTTCCAGTGTAAGAATATCCTCCTATTCATATAACATACCATTCCATTGCTAATAACTTACACCAAAAAAAAAAAAAGAAAACAAATTGAAGATCAAAACAATAACCATTCATGTTTCAACCTGCTTTAATTTGAAAAAATTATCTGTCAGAGATCTACTGAACCCTCCAGTTAAGTTTGTGGTACTCAGAGGTTCTGGGTGGACTTGAATTAAACATTCAGTGATCATGCAGAAAATAATTCAGCCTCAGATTAAGAAAATAAGGGAACAAAATAAGGCACCTGTTTTGCAAAACAAAATAAAACACAGAAGTCTTGTATTGAACTACAGGCTTTAACCTCTTCAATACCAGAAAACAAAATGCAATTTTGCAATGTAAACTAGTGCAAGGTTTGTATGCTGCTTTATTGTTTCTTCACAAGAGCTGTATTTTGCACGGTTCTTTCTTACCTTTCCTAGCTTTCCTAATATTTTCTAAGAGAAACCAATTTTGCATTAATTCAGTCAGGTGCAAATTCTGGGACTTCAATAGCCTTAGTTTCTAGTGTGGGTATAAAAAAGTAATCATTAGAGACTCGGACACAGCAGTAGGATTGAGATTATGAAATTTTATGAGCAAGATGAATTCCCTCAAGCATGGCAATACTTAGAACAAATCCTAGTGACAAGGACTAGGCTGTGAGGAAAGACTATAATTTCTTCATTCCCCCTAGAACAAGAGGAATGTTAGAAAATAAATTTATCTAAAGATACTCAGTGGGATTTTTTTTTTTTTTTTTTTTTTAAGTTTGTTGAACTATTCTGAAACAATCTCATTAAAACTGTAGCTTTCCTGAAAAAAAAGTTCATGTAAAAACAAAGAAGAAAAGTGAAATGATCCAGGCATATAAAAAACGGGAGGAATGTAGATTTATAAAACCTAAGCTGAAGCAGCAAACAGTAGAATAACCATAACACAAAGGCCTGGATGATTCAAGTGTTAAATAAAACTATGAAATTAAATCTACTCTGAAGTGAAATCTAATCTTAAAAAGACAGCATTGCAAGTATGCATGAAATACTGCATAATTCATTTTATATAATGTCTCATGAAAACAAGTCAAATAGCATTAAAAACTAGATTTATTTTAATTCTAGTGCTGACACAGTCTTTTAAAAATAGATATCAACAAAAACTGGGGCTAAACTGAAAAAAAATTGCATTTTATGAGTAAGTCCGATAACATCTATCACCAGACAAATAACTCTGGATCCCTATATTAGGCTACATATCCAGCTATTTTATAAACTGTGTGTTCTGATCTATTATACAGCAGAACGTATGGAATATTGGCATGTGTACTGTGTTCTGAGTACAAAAAATATAGTAATTCTGAAGAAGGGAAACAGCAAAGTAAAATGGGAGGGGAAAAGAGCTCTTATTGACAGCTATTTGTCAAGGATTCTTCAACATAATTCACATAGCTTGTGTGTGAAGAGGGATGCATGAAGAGCAAAGGACATTTGCATGCTCTGTGTTTTAGAGAGTGAGGGAGGCGTTATCCTGGAACTCTTTGATTGTTTCTCCTAATACTGCTGTCCCTTTTAGAAAGTAACATGAAAGTGTAGTTCTTCAAGAAAAAGCTGTGACTCTGGGCTATACTAATAGTTTTAAAAAGAGCTAGTGCATCTTTTGGGGGGAATAAGGTGTTGCAGACAAACATTTCTTGTTCTTCCTTCCAAAAACCTTCTTTCCTTTCTGTTAACTTCTCTTTTGTTCCAATGACAAAGAAAGAAAACTTCCCTCTGCTGACATTCTGGGCTGAGATTCATAAACACCTACGTATTTTTCCTTAGTCAAAATTTGCTTAATGTGAAAAGCTTCACTAGGCAGTTTTGTTATTCAGTATTTATTTTTTCTTGCATTTCTGGTAGTGGGATAATAAAATTTGTAATTATGTGATGCTGGAAGCTGTGATGAAAAGTCATCCTTCTATTTTGGTCTTCCTAAGCCAAGCTTTCTGACTTGCACTCTTATAAACAATGCATGAACAGATGACTTTTGAAATACATTTTGTATTGCCACTATGTAATAAATGCATAGTTTGTAAACATCATCTGCATAAGAATTATACAGAGAACACTGTTTGCCAATGATACCAAACTGAGTGGGGAAGTGGACACTTAGGAAGGGAGAGCCACCTGTGTAGGCTGGAAGAGTTGATTAACAAGAACGTTATGAAGTTCAAAAAGGACAAATGTAAGTTCTTACCTGTGTAAACACAATCCAAGAGTGTAGCACAGGCTGGGATCAGCCCTGCTGGGAAGCAGCTCTGTGGAAATAGGCCTGCAGGTCCTGGTGGACAACAAGCTCAAGATGAGTGAACAGTGTGCAGCTGTGTCAAAGAAAGCCAACAGGGTGTGGGTTACATCAACAAAGGCGTCACTGGCAGAGATAAAGATGTCATTATCCCACTCAGTGCTTGTCAGGCCACACCTGGAATACTACATTCAGTTTTGGTCCCTGCTATTCAAAAAAGATGTGGACAGGATGGAGAAGGTCCAGAGAGAAGGGCCACAAAGATGATCAAAGGACTGGGAATCCTGTATGAGGAAAGGCTGAGAGAGCTGGGGTTGTTTAGCCTTGCAAGAAGAAGCCTCGAGGAGACCTTATCACCATGTTTCAGTATTTAAGGGGTAGCTACAAAGAAGATGAAGACTCCCTTTTTACAAGGAGTCACATGGGAAAGACAGAGGTAATGGGCACAAGTTACTCCTGGGTATATTCTAACTGGACACAAGAGGAAAAAAATTCACAATGAGAACAATCAGCCATTGGAATTATCTCCCCTGCAAAGTGGTGGATTCCCCAACACTGACCACTTTCAAGAGTCAGCTGGACAGGGTGCTGGGACATCTAGTCTAGGTCATGTTTTTTGCCAAGAAAGGTTGGAGCAGATGATCCTTGAGGACTTTTCCAAACTGGCATTCTATGATTGAAATACACTATATCACAACTCTACAAATTTAGAAGTGATGCATATACAAAATAGGATGCTTATGGCTTTCTTACAAAGACGGCTAGCTTCAGAATGAGCTTCCAGTGATGTCTACACATCGAACAATATCTGTTCATGGGGAACAGGAAACAAATTCAAGCTTAATTTCTCTTTACAAAACTCCATTGTAAAACTGTGCACTGATGTGGTCATCTGTGTATCAGTTTCTAAGTAGAATATTTCTGAGAAATCAAAAGTTAACTATGAAATACCATCCAGACCATGCTGATGTCAACAGTTAATACAGGTGAAGAAGAGAATACTGATCATTAAAGTGAGCTGCCTTTTTTCCTAAGAACTTCAGCAACTCTAAGGTACAAAGAGCCCTTCAAGAAGCTAGTGACAAGGAACAGGGATCCTTATTACTGACAAAGGGCGCAAATATTGGGGGAAGGTGTTATTGCTCATATAATTCCACTTCAAGAGGAAGGGTCAGTCAGTTGCTAAAATTCCACCAAAAAATCTTGTGTGAAATACCAAGACACTGCAAAAGGAGGAAGCATCAACAGCTACACATTTTGCTGATGCCGACTCAGCCCATTTTCTTTTCACCCATAGCATTCAAATTTTGATCAAAACCCTATCCTCATTAAATCATCATTCTGAAATCAAAATCTTAGAGTAATTGACTTCAAGTAAATCTAGATAGATGATCTTGTTAGATAGATGATCTAAAATCTTTGCAGATTTTGGATTAATCAGTCCTGAAGTCCAGCACATTGTGCTTGGATATAAAATGAAGCTATACATGCATAATATAAGATGCTAGAAAAAAAAAAAATGTCTATTTTAGCATGAAAAAAAAACAATCAAAACTAGTAATATCTAAATTCTTCTTATGCAGAGTAGGGCCTTCCCCTCATTATTAACTTAAGGGGGTATTTTGACAGTACTTGACATTCTTCTTTAAACCTGAGGGGGAAGCATCATATTTCGCCAACTTTTATTAATTGGCATATTCATAAGGCTAATCTAATCTCTAATTAATAGTGTTTTTTATGTTGCCTTCAAGAGAGTCACATGCCAAAAGCTACTAATATTTATAAAGACTAAACCCAACATAAAATAATTGTAAATTATCTACCAGGTATTACTATGCGCCTAGATTCTTTTGCCATGCTCCATCGTATGTATTAGCTAGCCATGTGAATAATTCTATGCATAAGAGGTAAATTTTAAAGTAATTAGAGTAATTACTAATAAAATCAGCAACTGCTCAACATGAAAAAAAGAGTAGGAAAAAGTGATTTGAAGAGAAAAGTACTTCAAAAGGTGAGGAAGAATTCAGTATGGTATTTTAAATGCTTGGATACATCTTCAATATTAAAAGCTAAGTATTTCATTAGAGAAAGTACACCTGTCAGGTAAATCATATCGTACTGTTCTACAATTGTTTTAATTTTGTGTTTGGTAGGATTCTTATCAATTCAGACTGTATAATATATAGAGAGTGATTCCACAAAATCAAAAATTGAACTTGTACTGAAGAAACATGATGCATTTAGCAACATGAGGGAACAACCAACACTCTGTTCAAAAATCAGTTTTTCCTTTTCATAGGGATTCTGATAACTTTGGAAAAATCATTATGATCCTTTATGCTTACGTATTTTATAAATTCCAAAGGAAATTAACTAAAATCTTAACGAATAAAGAATGCTGGTGAACAAATAAGTATAAATACAATTTTCTGTTAGATAGGACTTTAACTTCAGATTTTCACCTCCCATCACATATTTTCCATTACGCAATAAAATCACAAAATACACTGGAAGTCACCTCAGTTGCTTCATTTGCTATTCAACATACTTCAGGGTCACAGAAGAGTTTAAAAGGTACTACTAAATATTTTGATGCTAGAACACTGAAAGAATAGCTATCATATTGAATGAAGCTGACTGGAAAATACTGTTCTTGCCAGAATTGGTTAATGATTTTCAGTTACATGGATTTTTTACTAGAAAAAAATAAATTTATTGGAAAGAAAACCTTCCCATGGAAAGACATTCGCTTGAAAAAATTGACCAGATAAAGTGTACGAGACTGTAATAGACAATAGTTGGATTTTTGCTGAGGGCACAGGATACTGAATCAGCTCACATTTAAAATAACTTGAAGGCGATAGAATTTACTGATGGTAAAAATCCTCTCAGTTCTGAAAACATTACAATAAATTCTGAGAAGTCTCAATTCACTGTCACCATGGAATTTTGATTTATTTCTGAAACAAAAGAGCACCAGCAACTTGAGTTGAAAATTTGTCCAAGTTTGAGTAGACTCTCAGTTCCCCCCATACTGAGAAAGTTTTCTCCATATATCTCTGAAATAGTGCAGTCAGTTTCTATACTGGAAAGCAATTCCTGTTCCCTTCACAGCTTGTTCCATTAATACTATTCACATTAATGGTACTCAGTAGTATAAAGCTTCTTTATAGAGGGTACACCTAGGGTTAAGCTTTAACCATATAAAAATATGGCAACAGATAACACAGTACAGGAGTCATATAATCTGTTCAGAGCTCTCATCTCTTCCATTCTCTTGCAATGAAATGAGTATTCTTTCTAGTGTCATTTCAGAAAAGAAAAATGATGAATACTGCTCATTCTGCACTAATACACATGCACATCTCTCTTCTCTGCTGTCATTTGCAATACTTTAGAACAAGATTTTGTGTCATTACTTCTAAAGCACAGAACCTAGTACTTCTTTCTTTTCTTTTTTCCCCATTTCTGCTACTCCAGCTTCAAATAATTGCATCTTCTGGATGCCTTCTTCCTTGTGAGTTAAGCTATTTTCAAAGTGCAAAAAAATCCTCACCCACCCCAAGATAATTTTTGTGTTCATCTGTTGAATTCTAGTGAAGTTAAGAAGAAGGAATCTTAATCAAGTTTAGTTCTCCCCCAGAATACTGTACCACTGTAGCTGTTACTACACAGCAACACTCCCATGAACAACATATTAACAGCACAGAATAATACTGATTCTTCATAAACAATGTACTGTTATTATGATAGAACCGCATGCAAATTAAATTGACACTGGATGACTTTCTTAAAAAGTTATTTAAGATAGCTGAGCTTCATTTAATACATTTTAGTCATAAGCCAGATTTAAGTGTGCTAATACCAACTTGGTTCTCTAAACACTACACACTTTCTTAGACATTACAGTAAAACAAAGAGCTTAGACACACATCAACAGCCAACTGTCCATGTAGGCAATCCATTCCTCTGAGGAATAGGTAGAAGCCAGAGAGGGAAGACATGCATGCATATTATCCTCCCCATTGGCTAATGACTAATTTGAATCAGGTGTTCGAAGCCCACTTGATTCAGCCCTGAGATTATGGTCAAAAATAAGTACAAAGGTCCATATACCTGCTTGTATAAGGATTACGATTTAATGTTTCTATTTAAATCCTGAGTACTACCTACACCATACCCAAGGTGTACTCCGTGGAAAGCACTCAGTCCTCCATTCAGTACTAGAAAAAATTAAGTTTATGATACAGCTTGCCTTTTCTACCTCTTTTGTGAATTTATATCAATTCCTTATTAAGAAAATTACAATCATTTGGCATCACCCAGTAAGAAAAATAAAGAGCATAGGTTGATCTCTACACCATCAGTCTAATGAAACTTGGTTTCTCAGATTTTTGTCTTCTATCTCTCAGGTCTGCCTTTTCTCTTTACTTTCTTTTGCCCCCAAATTTTCTCCTATTCCACAGTAAACCCATGTCTCCTATAACATGCTACCAGATAAAAGGCTGAGTACATGGTGATGAACCAGATGACATGCCAGCATGTATGTGGTGGTAGACATGACATTACTTATGTGCAACACTTGTTGAAAACATGTCCTTTCCTCTCTGAGATACTAATTAAGTAGTTCATTTTGTAAAGTTGCTGATTATAACAAAACTAGTAGAATGTATTCCTGAGTTTTCAATTTCTCTTTCAAAGTTGACACAATCTGATCAATGGGCTTAAGAAGTTATGAGGTGACTAACACTAATGGGAAAAAAAAAATTACTCCATAATCTTCATTTTTTTAAAGAAGGCAGACTATACAAAAAGGAAAAAAAGTATAACAAATCCTCAGGTAGCTGATAAGTAGTTAGCTATGTACTGATTAGGAAACAGCTAATTTACTTTTGGACAGAGCTCATTAAGGCAAAAAAAAACCAACCCAGCCTATATGAGGTAGACTAACCAGGAGCCTTATTAAAGAGAGAGGGTTTCAAAGAAATTTTAATGCTACCTAAAACTGAACCAGCAGTTAAACTTATTGTGCAAGGTCGGTAAGACCTCTTCTAAATAAACACCTTCCTAATACTGGTAGTTTCACTATAGACAGTAAGGGCAGTCATCATCTGTGAGCTGAGTTAACTTCAGCACTGTTGCCAGATTTTTTTGCCAATTTATTGCTAGTTGTATTCACTAGTCCATCATTTTATTTGTTCTTTCACTCAATCACCTGCTTTTAAATAGCCCTGAGTGCTATATTAAAAACAAACTGAAATTTTCCATAATTTGCACAGGACTTTTACCTGTGGCTCACTGAATCATAGAATCATAGAATAGTTAGGGTTGGAAAGGATCTTAAGATCATCTAGTTCCAGCCCCCCTGCCATGGGTAGGGAACACCTCACACTAAACCATATCACCCAAGGCTATGTCCAACCTGGCCTTGAACACCACCACAGATGGAGCATTCACAACTTCCCTGGGAAACCCATTCCAGTTCCTCACCACCCTTACAGTAAAGAATTTCTTCCTCATATCTAATCTAAACTTCCTCTGTTTAAGTTTTAACCTGTTACCCCTTGTCCTATCACTACAATCCCTAAAGTAGAGTCCCTCCCCAGCATCCCTATAGGCCCCCTTAAGATACTGGAAGGCTGCTATGAGGTCTCCACGCAGCCTTCTCTTCTCCAGGCTGAACAGCCACAACTTTCTCATCCT
>JANRGW010044384.1:0-10517 GCA_024733675.1 Psilopsiagon aymara
CTGTTCTTATCTCAACCTGTGGGAGTTGCATTCTTTCGATTCTCCTTCCCACCCCTCCAGGAGCAGAGGGAAGAAAACGGGGGAAGTGAGTGAACAAACTGCGTGGCTGATTTATGGCTTAAACCACCACACAGAGTTAAATAAATTCTTAGAAATCTCTAACTAGCTTGTAAAGTATAAAAAGTAATGTTAAAGTAAACTATCCTATAATCTTTTTACCATCATTACTGTCTTAAATTTACAGCAGAGCCTGAGGCTTGAGAATGGAAAGTGTGCCAAGATGTAATAACATTTAAGCAGGAAGAAAGCCCTAATTTTTCTAATATAAAAAAAAATAAAGAGAAACAAATTATAATAAAACATCGTCTTCAATGCCGGGGAGGATTCCCAGAAATCTTCCAACATAAAGCTTCCCTGGGACTTCATCTGAGAATATGTTAGCACATGCAATTGAACTAGGGCCTAGAATCATTGCATCAGGTTGACTGTACACTAGGTAACAGACCACAGGACACATGACAAAGCAAAAGGGAGTCAAGGGTCTGAATCAGTTGTGAGTCTGCCATGGAAAAAGCAGAAAAGATGGCTGGAAGGACTTTTGTGTAGCCCATCCTCTACAAGGCATCCAACCTAAACTATTCATAACAGATATTTACCAAATATTTTTCAAACAGAAAAATTAGCTTCTGCTACACTCTGGAAGCAATGGGAAGAAGCAACACGCTGTTGGCTTATTTAACCTTTCCCCTGACCTGATGGATGCTCCAACTCTGGCACAGGAATGTTTGATTTGGAGAAATAGGCAGTGATATAAACCTGCTCTGACAAGACAACAGGTAAGTGGTTGAAACTGACATAAACTTCTTGCCTTAGAAAATTAAAAGGGCACCTAAGTCAGCAACAGAGCTGAAAGTGCAGTCTGCAGCTCTCAAGATGCTCAAAAAGGGAAAGAAAGACATTGGAAAGATACAGTCCAGCTAGACTAGAGAAAGCACTGAGGAAAACAATCTCACCCTACAAAACACTAAAGTGCACAGGTAAAGCATATCATCATTGATTTTGTTGGAACTAACTAGATTTTATGAGTTTTTCTATTTGTTGCTGAAATGCTACCCTGCAGTCAAATCAACTTCCACTGATTTGATCCAAAGCCTGTTAAAGTTAATCAAGACCCCTCCTGCAGCTTTGTAGGAAACTGGATCGTAAGGAAGGCAAATCTATCTGAATCTTTATAGCCTCATACATTTCTACTGTTTCAGGAAAATTAAATGAACAAGTAATGGTTTTGGGATGGGGTTGTGGTGTTGAGGTTTGGGGGGAGAGGCTGGGTTTTGGTTGCTTTTCGAGAGGGGCAGGAGGGGTGTTTCATCCCTTACTCATTAGTCTGTTCTCCACTGACAAGTTTCAGAAGATGTATATTCTTAAAAGTTAAAGATGAAGAAATAGGGTTCCTACAGATCCTAAGGAAACTTTTTACCTGATATTAAATCTTAAGGAAAGCAGCTAATTTTATTTTAATGGGTTCTGTTTCCTTTACTCCAGCTGATGGTACTTTCAGATTATGAAAAACAGTCATCTGATATCTCATCTATCGAATAATTATGTAAAACATTTTGCATATGACTACCTTTATAAATTATAAACCACCAGGATGCTGGTAAACTATTAAAAACAGGAACAGAACCTGGACACATTGTTGCATTTTGGTCCTATAAACTCTGTTTGCTAAGAGCTATTCCAGTTAACTGAATGATAAGAAAGCATGAAGAGGGAAGCAGCATGAGCAGGCTTTAACGCGATCATTGCACTGGACTGATAACCACGCTGCTGTAGCTCACTGCAACTGCTGGTCAAGTTAGCTAAAAAAAAAAAGAAAAAGTCCTCTTCAGCCATGCAACTGCTCTTCTTGTCTGCAGTGTAGAGTGTAGATACACGTGGGCTTTAGACTGGAAAGAAGCAATTCCACATAGGCAATCACAGACTGCAATTGTGCAATAGCCTAATTCCTTGAACAGAAAGCTCTCTCACAGACTCATCCTCAACCATTTCCAGAAACACAAAATTAGTTAACTAATGGGACACATTAACTAATTAATCCACTCATATTATTCACTATTAGTATACAGTGCTTCCCAACAGATCTGACAGCTTGGTTAATGCAATTCCTGATGCTGTGCTGCTCCTTGCCTCACAATCACTGTATTTCTGCATTACAGCATAAACAGAGTGTTCCATTTTTAGAAGAGTTTGCCTGGGAGAATGTTTGAGCCTAACACAAGCTGAGGGCTCATACAGAAAACTGGAATAGAGAGGTCTGTGTCATTCAACTGATACCACATTTTTGCACAGTGGACCGGTATTTTACATGTTCAAATAACGCTATATTAAAGCAAAACTTATTAATTTGTTCCACAAAGACTTGAGACGCTACTGTCTCCTGGTTTGGGAAACATCATTTCTACTTCTAAAAGTAGTCATATTGAAAGAAGAAATGAACTGCAAACCTAAATTTCAGACAGACAAGTTGGAAATATTTCACCTAAGTAGCCTGGCCAGTCACAAACATGTTATGTGGAGTAGCCAAGAATAGAATCATAATCTCACATGTTCAAGTCCTGAGCAGTTGCAATTAAATCTCCTTACCCTGAGTTTAATAAGCTTGTAGCCATGTATGGAAGTAGATTTACAGAATGAAGGTATTCAGAATTCATAGTTCCACATGGAATTTCAAGAACTTTGAGGAATATTAAATGTTTTCATGGCACAATCTTTTACACTGAAGTTACAGGAATAACTTCAAACATTCAGTTAACCACACCTGCCTTTTTCTCTTATCTCCCTTCTCACACTAGTAGACAGAAGATAAAATTACAAATTCTTTGGAATAGGTATGGACACTGTGGATAAGTTTTGGAGTCCGTTTCTTCTGGGAATCATTGGCTGGTGCTATAGTTCTGCCTTTTAAAAGCAATTCTTCACCTTGGGAAAAAATAAATCCAGAAAATAATGCAAACTAAATAGAACTTTCAGAATTCTAGTACACTTTCTGTGCTTTTACAGACATCAGCTTTATCTTAAGCTCCCAGTTAAACAGAAGATAAAACATCACTTTCTTTGTGCTATAAATCAACTCAGCCAAACTGCCCCCGGCTTTTTTTTTTTTTTTTCCCTAGCAACTTCCTTTTATCTTGGCTAAAAGCTTCAGTTATTTGCTTAAGACAATTAATGTTATTTGCAAATCCTACAGCTTCAGATAATAGGATGATCAGTTCCTCTACTACAGCTTAGAAAACCTATTTGCTAAAAGCCTGCAGCTATATGAAGGACATCGCTCATCTGAACAGAAACACAGAACTACTTGCCATCAAGCTAAAACTGAAGAGACCTGCCACATATCTCAAATGCTACATTATAGGTAGATTTCTGATGGCATGCACACTGCTAGGAAATCATCCCTTAGCATGTCAGAGGAGGATCATGGTGAATTATTTTCACATCACTAAAAATTTATCATTGCTCAGTAGCATTTTTTAGCTACTACAGTCCTGAAGCAATGACACTACTGCTGCTACTCTACGAGAACAAGCTTGATTTAGAAACATTTATGTGCCAAGTAGAGCCATCCACAGTACTAAGCTGCATTAAAGCACTCTCCACCTGCGCATGCAACTTGCATGATCTCCTTCAGGAAAGCCACTTTCTCCCAGCAACCAACAATCACCGAACATTCATTTACACATATTGGGCTTCATTTCTTCACTCTTTCATCCAAAACAGGATGCTCAGCTGCAAATGCACTGTGTGTTGATCACTACTGTGACTTAGACCCATTCTGGCCTAATAACTGTAATGAAAGCAGCAGATGTGTAAGTCAATCTTGCCCTACTACTATCAGTAATATTCAGCAATGCCTGTGTGGATGCAGAATACCTCAGAAACCACTCAGCACTCAATATTCTCTGTTCTGTAGCTGGTTTTCCTCTTGGCAGGTGAAGGTGAGAGAATGGATTTGATTGTAAATCACCAGTAATAATTCTGCAACATATACACGCCCTGCTAGGAGGCATAATCAAGTGATAATGAAGACACTGATTTAACAACATTGCTACTCACAATTTTTTTTTTTTATTCAATGCATGTAAAAAGCAAATCATTTTATTGTCACTGATGAAAAGCTAACAATAGATTCAGCTGAAAACACGACAAAAATCAGACTGACCTTTTCTAAAGCAGTGCTCTGCTTGCAAATGCTATATACTGCTATGACAACAGAGAATTGGCCTTGGCATCCTGATCTTACAGTGGCTACAGCTATGTACTTCAATAGAAATGATACAGAGAGGACCTACCAAATAGTAACTGACACAGTTTTAGCTCAGGAGGTTCAGACTGGACATCAGAACAAAACCATTTTCTTAAAGAGAATAGCACAGCACTACATTCAACAGACAGATCCACAGCTGACCTGGTCTGGTGCTAATTAGAGTTACACTTTCAATAGAAGAATGGACTAGATTGTCTATGGTTCTAAGACACAAAATACTTGGAGATGCTCTATTATATAATGTTATATACACACACACACACACACAGATATCCAACTGGTCATCTTTTATTGCTTCAAGACAGGTTATATAAAAGCAACTTTCCAATATAGAAACATTTAGGGGAGCTACTGCTCTTTATCTTTAATGCAATTGCATTCTTTGTCAAGAACATGAAACAAGGCAGTGTTAGAATCAGCATGGTATGTTTTGCATAGAGCCAACCAAGTTCACAGTCATTTAATGCAAAGGCTGGATGCTTAAAAATACACAACTAAAGGTCTAAGACATGGAACAATTACATCTATGTGAACAGACCTCCAAGGACAAGATCAACATCTGTAAAACATCCACTGGTAATCTCTCAGTTTGAACCACAAATGCCTGCACTGGAAATGAGGTAAATAAGGGATAACATACACAGCAGTTTTTGATTCAGTGGGAAAACTGGTTGTTTATTGGTAGGTTATACCTATATTGTGAAAGTAATCTTTACCTTCTAATTCAGAGTCTGAGCTAGTTCAGTGCTAGGGCTCTAAAATGTTGCATCAGTAAAAGAAACAAATACTGAAACATACATCAATACAAGAAATTCACTATATCCAGCACCTCACACAGCTAAATGTGAGCCAAGTTTGAACTGGAAGCCATACAAACATATTAGCATAGCACTGTATCTAGCAAGTCCAAAACCTCAACAGGGATTATTAGTTTGAGCACAGCGCTGCATTAAACTGCCTGTATAGGTTCCAGTCTGCCATGGGCTCACATCCCTCTGGCTCAGAGCCTGGGCAGGCTGGATCTGCCTGTAGAAGACTACGCAGGACTACTCAGTTATTTAGAGTAGAATGAGGAGATACTGAGATACAGAAGCTCCACTTAAACATTTTTCATTTCACTACCATGAGTCTTCATATTAGCAATCAATCCAGGTCGACTTGTAAACTACAGCTACTTTATTCTGCTTTATTCTGGGTATATGTATACGGTTTGCATCATTTTGGTACACTAAACAGGCCACTAAAAAAAAAAATCAAACAAAAAAACCCAAAAGAACTTAATTTTGCACCATTAAGATACACAACTAATTCTGCACAGCTTCAGGTCATTAAAACACAGAGACACAAACATTTTCTTAAAGCGTCCCAGTCTTTCAAACAGAAAATATATTTATTCCATGACAAAAATTACATAACTAAAATCATCTTTCTAGATATGGATTGATAACATGAGGGTAAGAAAAGGCAATCATAGATGCCTTTAGTTGCTTAAGACCAAGCATTATGAATTCAATGTCAGAGCTAAAATACCCATTAAAAGAAGCCAAGTTGGAGTTACATATGGAAACAGACCACTACATCATCCAAACAACATTCAATCTTGTCAGTACAATAAGAATGTTAATCATAAAAATTTAGTGCCCAAGACATAACTCCCTTCCTAGAGATCCAATGCTGACTACAACCAAAAACTATAACTTAGACTCACAGAATCAACTAGGTTGAAAGAGACCCTTAAGATCATCGAATCCAACCATTACCCCAAGACTGCCAAATCCACCACTAAACCACATCATTAAGAGCATAAACTACATAGCTTTTTGAACTCTTCCAGGGACGGTGATTACACCACTTTCCTGGGCAGCCTGTTCTGATGTCTGACTACCCTTTCCGTGAAGAAATTATTTCCTATCTATCCATCTAAACCTCCCCTGGTGCAGCTTCATAGGTTAGGGTCACAAACCACAGCCAGTTATTTAAATAAATAAATAAATGTGTCTATACAACAGTTAGGCGAGAGGAAAGATTTCAATGTTGTGGAAGGAGCTGGGCAGATAAATCCTGGATATTTGACATTTTCTACAATACAGGAAACTAGCATAATCACTATTTCCTTCCATGTTTCTTATCTGCTCCAAGATCACCAGTCACAGTCAACTCTAAAGGCCATACCTTAAGTATCTTGTAAATCACAGACCTGTCAGGATAAGATTTTTAACTGCAGGAGTTCAGTTAAGGTAGTTCAGTAGCAGTTAAAACAAACACGCCACTTCTTAGCTACTGACTTAAGAGAAGCCCATGAGAACTGGAAACAATGAGCAGCCAGCAGAGAAAGCTCAAAGTAACATTCATTCCTTCCCTCCCAGCATATAGGGACTTTGAGTCTATCTTTCCAATTCAGGAAGAAAATGCAGTAAAATTCAAAGGAGCACACACCACCTAAAAAGCATAGCACTGCATTCCAAAAGGAAATGTCTTCAGAGAGCTAGTCTGGCATTCAAATACTGGACACCATCCCCTGTAAACAATATGTTTTATGTAAGCATAAACCAAAACCATACCCTTTTCTCTACATTCCCACAATCTTGGATTACTTGGGTTACTGGAACAGAATCACAGTTTTCTTCAGAACAGTCAGCCCCATGGGTCAGCTCGATGCTTTGAAATATTATTAGCTATAGTTTATTAAACTGTAACTGTAACTGCCTTCCACAGAAATGTTTGTGAGGTTCCCTAGAATGAATCCAGGCCATTTTATTCACCATTGTCTAATGTTATTTTTTCCTTCATTCAGAAGGTTTTTCTTTTTAATTTGACAATGAACTTAAAAGAGACTGCAAATAATTCTCATCATTCAATCAGTACCTGTATCCCCATCACAAACTTTCATACACACACAAACACTCACCACAATATTTTCTAAAAAAAAAACAAAACCCTTTCTGGTGGCTCTCTTCAGAAACAGAGCCATAAGGCAGCAATAGACTTACAAATCAGATTTCAGCCTGAGCCAGCTGGTTTTTTTTCTAGCATTATTCCCTTTATGACCATCTGTCCCACCTGTTAATGTGTTTTACCCCTCACACGGCCTCTCCACTACAATGATTTGCCATTCTGTCTGACTTACAAGTATCAATGGAAAGGAAACTGGATTAAATCCAACTTTGTGCCACCTAATATTTGGAGAACCTGCTTGACTGCTGGTGTAATTAAATCTGCCTTCAGTCTCCTTCAGTTTATGCCCAGTTCACCAACAAACCAAACACTGTTAGAGCTTGTTGACACTGTTATCTATCTTTCTTCTGGACTACCTCAATGAGTGGAAGGAAACAGTACACTGGGGTTACCCAAGAGTTTTCTCTCTGTAAAGCAATTTTTAATCTAATACACTAGCATACTCTAATGAATGAATCTACTGAGATCTATCTTGCCTATTTATTAAAGGTGAATTCTCAAGACAACCCTACACTCTGTACTTGTGAATTCTTGGGGTTTCAAAACCGATTGCGTGCCTGGTTTTGTCAACATTTTCCAAACCAGTTCTGGCTGAACAGTCATCCTAAATCTTCCTTCTTAGGCAGAACTGCCAGAGACACACAACGCAAAAAAATGAGGAAGAGAACTGGGAAGGGCTGAGAATGGGGGAAAAGGGATTAAGTGACATGCTGCTACATGGCAAAATTCTTAAGTCACAGACTCAAGAATTCTTTGCTGTTTTTAGTAAGACCAGTAAAATAAATCTTATCAAGGAGTCCAACACATTTTCTGCACATTTATCTTCTGCATCTGGTTAAAGGCTGTCAAATAAAATGGAAATAACTACTTAATCATAATTCAGAGGACTGAACAGCAGCGACACTGCCCAAAAACATCAGGAAGAACATGACAGTTACAAAGCATATCTGATAATTTCATCCCATGTACTGCTGACAATAGTCAGCAATAACAGGAAGGGAACTGCTGAAAAAGCACAAGTGATGTCACCTTTTTCTGCGTACTATTTTTAAACATTGCAAAATATAGATGAAGCTTTTCAAGACTGCAAAGCAAGGAAAGAGAGGGGAAAGAGAAAGAAGTAGGCAGATGTGTGACACAAACAATAAAGGTCAAAGAAATATAAAAAAAGAGGCAGGAAAGAAAAAGGGAATGAGGACAGAAGTAGAATTCAAAGGAGCACATACTGATGGGCTTTACATTTACAACAGAAAATCAAACATTGACATCTGTGTCCATACAGTCTTCAAGTGGAGCTCACAGTTACTAGCACTGCACTCAGGAAGGAGGCAGAGAAAAAGAGTTACATCCTGAGCTCAATTCTAAGCATAAGATAAAAATAAAAAAATGATGGGTTCAGTTTCATGTGAGTTCCTGGCAGCTGCTCAGCATTGCTTATTATCATAGCCCTGTTTGCTTGTTGAGTGCTGATAATGTGCCAGGGTCGTGGTGTGCTTTGGAGTCCTTCTGAGATCCTTAGCTCTGCAACTTTTGAGATCAGATGGAAAAATATACTTTTGGACACCATTCCTAATGCCAAAGTTTAAGAAATAATAGTGCCGCATAGACTCTGTTTGGGAAAAAGTTAATGGAGGAATAGATCTTCATTTCTATTACTTTTGAAGCAGGTAAGAGTTAAAAGTAAAATCACCTACACCATTTTATTTTTCATTTAATGACTACTAACCTTTTAACCACTACCTGAAACTATAACAGACCTCTTTTTGTAGCACTCTTAATTTTTACATTGAAAATATTTTCAGCTATTTATAGAGTTATTTACAGAATTATGACATTCAAGCATGTCAGTAGCTATGAATGCCTGCACAACCATCTCTACCATGTTAGGTGTGCTGAGTGGCACCATCTACTTAAATGCTTCAGGCACTCATCTTTTAACAAAGAACATACCTTGAAAGAGCCAGCCATATGCTTTCCTGTTTCTCCCAAACAACCTCCAGCTGTGCACTCATTCTGACAGCCCTGGGAGAAACAAAAACAGTAGAAATCAAATTCAATGCACACTGCATAAAAGTTGATGCCCATTCAGTTAATTCTATTCAGGGACAGATTGTATTGGATGATCACTCAGCCTTTGTCATCAGTATATACATTAGCAAGAACTTTTTGGAAGCTTCTTAGCACAACTTTTCACCTTTTACTTCAGTTGCATTATTTTGTAACTGTATTTCAGGGGTTTATAGAAAAGACAACGTCTCAGATTAGAGCATTGCTCTGAAGTGCGAAACAGTATGCACAGCATCACAAGCCTTTCATTCAAAGCTGAATAAATAAACTGTGTTTTACACAGTTCCATCAGATGTCATTTTCTCTACTAAATCATCCATGTAATAGATTTGCCTTTACCTTTTCTCAGAGGAGCCTGACTAGGCAGAATGGAAGAAAAAGGGAAAAAACTGGTTGTTACATCCTTCATTAAATGAAGACAGAGATAAGGAATGCCCACCTATACAAATACATTATCAGAATATTTTTAATTATCCAGTATGTTTAACCTAAGGCTTCCGCCACTGATCATGCTTGAAAGGAGCTAAAAGAGAAGGAGTGACAGTTCTAGGCATCCTTCTGTTCAGCAACAGAGGGACAACACAGGAGCAAGCCATCTACTTAAAAGCAAGATCTCCAGTTCCCACAGCATCAGGCTAGCATCTTTGAGGGCCCATCCGCACCAGATGGGTTGCCAGTGCTGTCAGGCTTTTAACCCTACAAGGGAAAAAACCGAGCAGGAGCTTGCACTGGCCGTTTACCACTTGGTGGCCGCCTCTCACCCTTCCACCCCTGAGCCTTGCCGCATTTTGGGTGGGACAGTCCCAGCCCAGGTGGGAAAGCACAATGTTAAGGACGTAATTCCCTGAAGAAAAGAGGCGCACAGGATATCTTTCATGGTTAGCCTGTGAGATCCCCACCTCAAGCTCTAAACCAGAGAGCAGCTCTCACTCCACAAAGAGGGCTGTGCGTAGGGTAGATGGCAGTGCCAGAAAGACATCACAGTCCTGCAGCAGCCACCAAACTGTGGGGCCAGGACTGGGGACACACGGCTCACAGGCTGTGAGGCATGACACACAAGGCAAATAACATGATTATTTTTTTCCCTTTTTGCAGATCTTGGGGATATGACCCTAATTACATTTAATTGCAGAACCCAGGAAAAGACTTAAATTTAGTCTATTTTACTGAG
>JANRGW010044384.1:10617-27161 GCA_024733675.1 Psilopsiagon aymara
GGAAATACATAAAGCAGATCCTCCAGTGGGTCTGTAAGGGATAGCAGGCTTGCTACCAACAAAAGAAATAACAAACTCCCAGCCACAGCACATTTCGCTTCCTCTCCCCTCCCCCCTAACGCCCCAGGGAGGCCATAACATCCCTCCTGCCTTTTCTCACCATCAGCTTTAACCCTTTTGTTCCTCTCTTTTCACAGTGCTCTACAGCAAGATGTAATCACAGCTACAAGCCCCCTCCTATCAACTGAAAGGGACAAAGTCCTGTATAATAGGTCTTTGCTTTCCCTGTAATTCTTCAAATACTTCCAAATGCAGTGGTAAAATCCTGAAGGCCTTCACGACACCACCAGTTTTTAAATTTAGTATTCTGCAGATGAATTAAACCAACTGCTCTCTCTTCGCAGTGCAGTGAATTAGGATGAAGGGCATCCTGGTTACCAGCTAGTAGGATGGTAACTGCCAGCTGTGGAGCGAGAATTTCTCAAACATCTCCAGCTCCATTGCTGGCTTTTGTCTAATATCTAGTATGCAGAGTTGGATCTTCTAGTAATAATTACTGGTGACAGCAAATACTGACACACACTCAACCATTATGGTTCAGTTTCTTCCCATCTCTGCTTTATGAAGTTGCCCTAAAGCAACTGCTGGCATCAACACAGAGAGGACCAAAGCTGGATATAGTTTAATATTTTCTTTCATGATCTTTAAAACAGGATACACAGCTTGTATGGGAATTTTAAGTGTGGGCCACCTACAGAAACAGGCCCCAGGGGCTCCACTGCATTGCTCTTCATTTCAAAATTTCCACTCAGCTCAGTGAAGTCAACAGCCAATTTTTTGAGCATATGCCATAGGGCCAATCCTATTCTCTATGAAGTCATTATGTTTTGCAGATTTAACACATATTTAAAGCAAGTAGCTAACTGCCTTTGTTAACAACACTGAGATGAAATTGAGTTAATCCCTCAGCACTGTGAAAGACATACCACAATTACTTTCTAATTGATGGAGTCATATTTTAATGGCTCCATAGCTTTTAAATCTGAAATATGTTGTTAAATGCAATAGGGAAAATTACTCTCTGGTTTAGCGCCAACACTGCCAAGGGAGCTATGCCAAGCATAAATTTGCCCTTTGTGTTTAATAGCATGGTAGACTTAAAACTGCGTCCGTTAAAACACCAATGCTATCCTAAGGATACATTTGAGTCACTAGGTCAATGTCATGTCAAAAATCACTCAAGTCTGTATTGAGGTGCTTTGCAATTACAAAAAGCACGGCAGTATTTCCTGTGCTGTGTTATAGAGCTAACAACATTTTCTTTATGATATATGTAACTACTTTATCTGAACTGGCAAGAGGACAGTATTTCACATTTTTTCCTTCAAAAATATTGAAAATACACATTGATTTTATCATTACTGTAAGGCCTGCATGAGAAAAGAGTATAGAGTATTACACTAAAGTTTATTTAAAAACTTCGTTAATGCGTCATTGTATCACTAAGAAACACTACTAATATGAAGACCTGGTGATAAGTAATTCTGTCTTTACTTCTATAAAAGATTTCAATGCTACAATAACCACTGCATATCCTTTAGCTTTACAAAAGTATTCAGTTGGATAATAATGCTCCCTTATGTTCATACTTACTTCCAATCTAACTTATACAAAGAGGATGTACCCTTAGGGGGTTAGTCTCCTCCCAGCATGTGAAGGACCACTGTGTGTGTAACACTTACTAGCACTTTTACATAGTTGTCACTTGCACTTGCTCTAGATCTTTCCCAAATCTGAACATTCAGCTCATGCGCTCGTCTTCAAGCTTCATTAGACATGTATTTTCAATGTCTTTTAGCATCAAGATGCTCCAATCAATGTCTCTTGGTTTTCTTTGCTGACTTTGTCACACATTCTCTGAATGCTACTCTGCTACAGGTGTGAGACCTTGTAGATCATTTAGGGTATCCTCCTGCATCTCACAGCTTCTTCAAAACAGACAATCTACCTCTTTTACACAGATCACTCATCCTTCAGCTAAAATTACCATCTGCCACAAAAATGGGTTCATCTCCACCCTAAACTCCCTAACCTACATGAGTTTGCCTAATTCTTAAAATGGATTTCTAGCCACTTATCAAGCCAGAGATCTTTGAGGTATTTTTGCTAGGTTGGAGCACTCTCCATGTATTGGCTTGTCAGTCTTCAATAATGGGTTCAAAGAACTTATGCAACACAAATTCCAGAGCAGCTCCAATGATACACCTCAATGTATGCATGGACCAGAACGTGTGTGTGTGTCTGTGTCTGTGTGTGTGTGTGTGTGTCTGTGTGTGTGTCTGTGTGTGTGTGTGTCTGTGTGTTAAAAAAAAACAAAACCAAGTAACCGGTGAATTTGGCATGCACTGTTTCAATGCTTTGCTTTTTACTTAGTTCACCAAGATTTCTCATTAAGAGTTCTCATTTGTGTTGATTTCTGCACTTCCCTAACATATATATGCCCTAATCCCTTATCAGCTGGGTGTTATCACATTTCTGCGGCTGCTTGTTCAACCCTGGGCTGGCACTAACATTGGTTAAACAGTGAGGCAGTGTAATAACACCACACAACAAAGAAAAGAAAGAAAGCACCCAGCATAGCAGAAAAAGAAAGCTTCCGCATTATTTAATGATAATTTTGCATCGGAGCAAAAACTTCAGGGCTTAGAACAAGCAAGAGTTTATTAATCTAAGATACCTGCACTGCACAAAGTAAGGTTACATTTGAATAATTATCATTAAACCAGCCCAAAAGATTATGCAGGCATTAATCTTCTCGCCTGAGTAGTTCATTTGGTTTAATTTAAAGCAATTTAAGAAGTTCCAATAAAACTGAAATATGCTCTTCTTAAAATAAGCATCACTGTTTTTATCATGTTTTGATGAAAGACGATTCAGATTATATGAGCACGATTTACTGGTTAGAAAAACCTTAAACCAGAGAACACTAAGAAATGGAATTATTCAGCTAGTCCATCCAAGATTCATGTTTAGTAACATTTATAGCGATATCACAAGTCTGAAAGGAGACCAAACTGGTTTCACAAGATCAAATAAATGAAGGACAATGCTGCCAAAGTCACTGCAGCCAGCACTCATGTGAGAAACCTTTCTAGGAAGCAGTGCAATCTTTTGGACTCAGTGCTTAACTGGTATTTGAATGAGTTCAGTAATGCCTAACATGTTGTACAAGAAAGCTTGTATCAGTTCACCTGCAAGGTAGAAAGGCTAGGCAAGGTGAAGGATAACTACTTCTGAAATCCAAAAGGAACATGTGCTTGACAAACTTGATTATCAAAAGAGGATAAATGGAACAGTTCAGCAGCAAGAGAAAATAAATTCTTTTCAACAGAAAATTTGTTTTAACTAACTCTGACATAGGATCTATTCATCTTCAGGATAAAATCAGTTTCTCAGATATTCCAGAGAATTTACAAGATGAGCTGTGAATTACACTTACACAACATGGAGTCTAAAGTGTGATCCTTCCCATTTGAGGGATGTTGAAAACCTGCCATTAGCCTCATCAGGCTAAAGGGACATAAAGCAGCTGTATGTCTCTGTGTGGTGTCCCTTTATTCTATAGTTGAATCCGTCTTAATACATTTACGGCACAGCCATAAAATCCTCCTTCTTATTTTCTTTACAGAAATAGGCAAGTATTGTAAAAGAAATCGTCTTCACAAATGACCTCCAAATGCAATGTGTTTTTACCTTGATTTCTAAGCCCACTGCTCACACTGCTCTTGTTTCTTTTCCTTCCTATGACCCTCCTGTGGCTCTGTCACTCTCCCATGCCATTTCCTTTATCTGTATAACTGACTCTTCCCTTCTGATAGAGGAAAACAGCCTTGAACTATTTGGGGAGCAGGCAGATGACCTAATGGAGCTCTTCCATCTCTCACTCCTATTAACAGTGCCTCTAAGTACCTCTTTTGTTGGTTTGTTTGTCTGCTCTAGCATTAATTAGGTTTTTAACAAGTGCATTGTTTGCTAGAATTGCAGAAAGAAAAACATGTTAAAACAACCAGCTGGATCTAGTTGACCTATAAATTCATCTGCCTGTTTTCTAACTAGACAGTGTCCCATGGCTATGGGATATAGTTATTGCTCAAACAAGATAAATGAAAATCCTGAAAGTTGCTTGGTTTTATTGTTCAGGCCTAGTTCTTGATATGAGATCTTTTACATCAAACTGGCAACCAGAAAGGGAATAAATGTTAATACGTACTTTCGTCTACACTGTAAAAGGGCTTTGCTATTAACCACAAGGAAGCCTGCATTCATTACATTTTCTCTAACATTTCTCTTTGCTCATGTATTCTATAATGCCGGGTATTAAATTAGCATTTTAAGATTTCATAGTAAAGTTAAGCATGTATCCTGTAATTTTAGTTAACTGCACTGTAATACCAGCAAAGATGAGCCTAAGCACTATAAAAGATATTTTGCTAATTTGCTCAGGGATTCAGTTATCCAGGCTATATGGGCTTTTTATTCTAAGACAACTATACAGATAAATTACAGATCTGATATAAAGATGAATAAAATATAACTTACAATTTATTTGTGAAATTCCCTGATGGTGGAAACTACACACAGATCCTGCAGCTGATGATCAAGGCAACTGTCTTGATGCAGTTACCAAATGATAATGTAAATAACATGAATGCGTACACAGCAGAAACAAAAAATCATTGTCTGAAAAGTTGCTGAGGTCTTAGAAGGGGAAGCATACAGTTTAGTGCAGGAGACCAAAGCTTCTGCAGTTTGCAAATAAATCATTGTAGACTCATAGGAGAAACTAAAAGGAAAAAAACAAAAACCACAGCAGAGACAGTGATGGATTCCAAAATGAGAACTGACATGCTTAAAGAAAAGAGCTAGCAGACAAGAACTCCTGTTTACAAGCTTCCCCATAACTACAGTGGAACCAGAAGAAACAAGGGGTTAGGTCTGAATCATTGGCCTGTATAAGGGGTCATTTGTAGCTATTCTCAGAGTGCTCAGACCGTGTCCCATTTAAGTCCATTTTGCACTGGAATAAAGGTTTACATAAGATGCTGAGCAATGATGAATCACACACTGAAAACAAAAGCTGTGGTGGTAGGGGGGAAAAAAAAAAAAAAAAAAAAGCAGCTTTTGGAGGATAAAGGAGTTACTTTTTTCACCACAAGTCCTGTATACAGTCCCACTAGAAATAATAAATCAGTAACTTACACAACTGGCTCTCAAATAACACTGAGTACAATGAAACATTATGCAACTGTGGTTGCTGGTCTGTAAAGGGCAGACATATGCTGGCGTGATATCACATCTACCCTTGATAACTTTGCATTGCTTATTTAATTCTCCACTGGGTATCAAATGCCACGGGTGCAAAAGCATAAGAAGCATGACTTTCTGTTTTGTGTTAGGCTGTTACTGCAGTTACTGCCTGTTCCCTGCTTCCCAAAAGGTTTGTTTAGCTGTTTAGTGTCCAACCGATTAAGCTGATAAAGCATGGCAGCAGCTATCTAACTTGGGTATCTCAAGGGGTTCAATTCTTCAGGTACACGCTGCCTGGCTAGTTAGAGTATTCCTTACAAACATGCTTCTCTACCATGTTGAGCATAGTCCAGGTTTTTTGCTCATGGGCAGAACCATATGCACCTAAATACATGTTCTGCCTTGACATTTAGCCCCAGTGCTGCAGAAGGACCAAGGCACAAAGTTTCATTGCTTACAGTGGATTGACTGATCTAGTAGCTCTCTCTAAATGGGTGATGTGAGACATTTAGATGTGTAGCAAAGACTGTACTTTCTCCTGAATTCTAATGGAGAGCTGATCTGCATGATGCCTGCATTTATCTTACTGTTCGTTCCAAGATGAAGAATGGAGACCTTCATTATTTATAAGCTTTAAATGCGTCTTCTAATTGTAATACCTGGAAGCCTTAAAATACTGGCTCTACAGTCACAACACCTAAGTGAAGGAAGGTACAAATATCCGTTTCCTCTACGGACAGGAAATGTAGACACAGATTGTCCCACTGGCATACCTCTGGTTGGTATACATAAAACACTGGTTGGCAGTTGCTTCAGAGAATTGCCTGGAGGTAGGCAGGTGCCAGAACAGAGTGTGTATAACTCTTGAGTTAGTAAACCTATAGTTCCTCTTCCTTATAGAGACAGGTCCATCATATCCATTACCGGTCTTCTCAAGGAAGAAGAACAAGTGTAAATGATTGATGTGGTTTTGGCTGTGCACTCTACTCACAGCTATGCCCTATGGAAGCTCCTTGCATAACAGCACACAGGTGATGGTTGCAGAAGACCTGCCTATACTAGCTCCAGTGGGTTTTAAGGCTGGCATAATTAGTTTGAAGTCATGGGAGATTTCTCCCTGGATTTTACCAAAGCCTGGGTTACATCCTTGTGACGTGTCTTTTGCTGTATGTTCAAACACTGTCTTAATTTGATTTAACTGGACACATTTCAACAAAGAAGAGAGGAAGTTGGAGCTTTCAAACCCTGTCTTAATTTGATTTAACTGGACACATTTCAACAAAGTAGAGAGGAAGGTGGAGCTTTCCCCTTGATGTCAAAAGAACTAGGAACAAGCAAGCCCACAGAGAAAATCCTTGGAACCTGTTTGAAGATAGCACCTACAATGACATTTGTGTTTTGGTTCAAATTAACAAATTACAGAAAGGAAACATATCTGCATGATGGATGTCCATCTCAGAATATGCTAAGAACTTCTCTTGCTTTGCAGTCTTTCTGAGCTTCAGTGGGTGCAGTAAAAGGTAGTAAGCATAATCCACCACACCAGGCAAATGTAAATAATCCCATGGAAGCTTACTAAGAAGCCAAGAAAAGCAGAGCACAACTACAGTGTCACTATACAGAGTCACACATTACTCCCTTGGATGTGGTAAAACTCCAGATAGCACTCACAAGAAGCTTCTTTTCTTGATGATGTCTGCTCAAAAGTGGTAAAATATTTTAAACTAGTGACAAAGCAGATACTCCACCTACTTGGTATATATTCAACTGTGTAACAGCTGGATGACAGGGAAAAAAAAAAATCACACATTGTAACTCAAAATTTTGGAGTTGCATTAAAGTTACCCTATACATCTTTTCTAAACACCCTGTGAGCAAGCCCTTCATCTGAAATCCCCAATCATTTGTTGACAGTGCCCAGAGCTAACTGGATTCTGCCCAGGGAATTTAAGAGCAAAATAGCACTCAGCATATTAAAAGTGGCCTTGGAAAAGTATGCTCACAGATGAGGTACTTGTAGAGGTGTCAGCATTAAGCACACAAAATAAACAGAGGCCCTTTGTTAAAATGATAGCATGGTAAAAGGCCATCATATCATAAGTCAAGAGTGATACCATCTCTATTAGAAAAATGGTAACTTTGAAATACTAAGAAATAGCACTAGTAATGAAGATAATAAACAGGCCTGTAACAAGTAAGGTAGGCTTGTCCTCTTACAGCTCAAAATCTTTATCAATGATCAACCAGCCCTGATCAGCTCAATAAATCCAAATTAACAAATTAGCTACTTCTAATATCCCCAGGAATCAAGGGGTTTGCCCAGCTTCAGCACACATGAATATCAATGCTCTTGACTAGAATATATCTCTCACTTCTGAAATTATGAACCTAAACTTAAACATCTGAAAACAGTTTAGAATTGGATACGATTTGTCCACTGTTGCAATCCAGTTCACCTGGAAATGGCAGGACAGAACATTAATTTCATATGTATGTCACAGTACATATTTTGCCCTACTGACATGATTAAAACATTGTTGGCTACAACAAAACCACAAAGAAGATGATCCAAAAGGAAAAAAAAATGTAAATGAGCATTTTCAATTCTGTGGAGACCCAGAAAGGAATGTTACTGAACTTCTGCCTCCAGGTATCAAGAGAGTCTACCTGTAAATGCCAAAAATCATCTCTGAAAAGGTAATGAAAGGATAATTTTTCAAGATGAAGCTATTTTAATGGCAGAGACATTTCTCAACATGAAAAAAAAAAAAACCAAACCAAACCCTACAGAACCGAAACCTGGGCCATGGACCAGGTTACAGCACAGGATCAGATTTAGAAAAAGGCACAACTAGGTTAGAAGGATGAAGAAAAACTGAACTAAATACAGCCAAACAATCCAATGGACACCATTTAAGGTTACCGAAACAAAACACTTCCAGGAATGGGAAACTGTTTCATTTGTCTCCCAAACTGCACTTCTTTTTCTGAAGAGAGTTTAAGTTTAAACTCAAGTTTAAGGCAGAGTTTGCAATCTAGTTCCCATGCACATATAAATAGTATACAGCATAACTAGCCACCATTTTTAGTTACAAAACAAATGATGTACTGATGATGGATAAACGCCTCATATATTTGAGAACATGGATAAGATACGATTCTTGTTTTCTGTGTGCATGAATGTATATATGCAGCTGTACAGCTGCGGTAAAAATTGTGGCAGTGTAGCCACCATATGCTATAATACCCTAAGTTACAGCTGCTATTCCATGCTGTGTAAGGAATAAACTCTACTCACATGACACTTTCATACTAGTACACAACTATGTTTTTACAGCTTTCACCCAGTATACTTCAGGCAATAGGTTCTAGCAATTAGGAAGTGGATTTCTGAGTCTGCAAGTAGGCACTGCCACAGCATAGGGCAGGATTCACAGGGATTTGACCCTTAATAGCAGCACTGACTCTGGCCTTGATACTTTGATGATCTCAATAAATCTTGATGGTTTATTATTTAAAATTACTGTGGTACTTCAGAATGCTTTAAAACTATAGAACCTACTAAAAAAGTAAGTGATGCTTTCATTCATCCAGGATCAAAACCTTAACCTCTGCATATGCTGAGGATACTGCAAGTATTAGAATTTGCTATCAAGTTTTCCTCCCCTTACTGTTTTGATTAAGAATATCCTTTATTTTTTACTAGAGGGTAAGAAATTTCATGCATCAACAGAAATTGTATTACTAGTGCAGATTTTAAGTGGACTTTATATGATTCTTCAATGAACTGCATGATGATATGCAGTTGTGTGAAACCCTGTGAATTAATGATTTTGTTGTAAGAGTAGGAGGTACACTTTTGTATGGTGTATTTATATATTATATTTAAGATACAGACATTTAAAGTTCACATTCCAGAAAATCAAAAAGGTCTCCTTTTTTCCCAGTGCTTCATACAGTTTTGCCAGTGTTTTATTTTCCACATATCTAAGGGAAAATGACACAATTTAGACAATTTAGCATCAATTACAGACAGACTTTTCAAAAGTTGTAAGAAACCTTAACAGTGCGTTGAACTTCATCTGCAGCCAGTTGCATTGAAAAGAAGTAAAAAAACCACCTTGTGAATTAACTTCAAAACCAACAAGAAGCTGTTCTTTTTTAAAAAGACAGCAATATTATAAAAGACCCAACTTTAAGAAGAAAAGTGTTTGAATCCCTGACATATCCCCTTAACTTTCCCTTTGTAACTAATGTAACTAGGAGTTTTGACATACCTCTTCCCTTCCCATGGCCAGTGTCTACTGGCACAAAGATCCTTGTTTAAAGAATTATTCTTCAAATACATGCTAAGAAGAAAAAGAAAAAAAGAAGTCCAGCAAAGCCAGGATGTAATCTGATGATGAGAAGTAGTACTAGCTTAGGACTCTGATGCTGAAAGAAAGTACAGAGGGAAGGTGTTGAGAGCGTGGGAAGGAGGTATGGTCCTCTCTCCTGACTCTGCATTAGGCATATTGATGGAATATTGATAAAACTTACCATGGATCCTAATGAGGTAAGTAAAGAACCAAGACAAACAATTCCTCCTTGTCCACTTCCACCCCCCCAAAAAAACCCAACAATAAACTCCAAAATGTCCAAATAAAGTAGCATTCTTGTGAAGAAACTTGCACCATTACTGCTCAACCTCTTCTGTTAAGCACTTAAGAGCTCCTCAAGACACTAAAGAAGAACAAAATACTACTACTATACTGACCTGTTAAAGAAATTACCTTCTGCAAAGAAATCTGCCTGTACTGGTGACTTTAAAGAGCATCTTTGCATGGAACTCGTCACACTGTAAAAAGCCTAGCAAGCATAGCTCAGGGACATCATGTACTAATCCTGTGTCAAAGCCTCAGGAGGTTCAACCTCCTGCTCAAAGCAGGGTCAGCTCTGAGTTCAGACCAAGTTTTTCAAGACTTTATCCAGTTGAGTTTTGAGAGCTCCCAAGATGGAGACAGCACAGTCTCTCTTGGCAACACATTCCATCTCCCTGACTGTCCTTGTGGGGAAAACTTTTCCTATATCCGGTCTGAACCTTTCTGCCTTCAATTTATGGCATTGGCTCCTATCTTCCTACTGTACATGATTGCTGAGCCCAGCCCCATCTCCTTGATTTTTCCTTAGATACCTTTAGGAAGGCTGCTGTCACCCCAAAAGCCTCCTCTTCTCCAGACTGAACAAGCCCAGTTCCCTGAGCCTCCCAGTGTTAAGTTTAAAAAAGGTCATTCTCAGTAAGGATAATGCAACCTCAAGCATTTATTACAGAAGTGATGACTCCTCAGACAACAGTCAAAACATAATTTAGGAAGTGGACATGATCTGTGCGGCACTGATCTCTCTGAGTGCTGGGGGAAATTCATAAAGTCAAAACCTTGTGGAATTAAACCCAATTCATATACCACGAAAACCAATGTTTTCTGTGCTTACTAAGACTGCTTTTATCAAGTATTACGTGAAATGCGCTTATAAGCAAACCGAATTAGCAACAGCTGTGTACCTGCTGAGAAGTCGTATGTTTCACTTCATTAATGCATCAGATATATTCCAAATAAAACTTGCTCCAAAATAAAACTGCAGACCTCAAGGGGAGAAAGTAAATGTGTAACTCCGTTGAAGGGTATTATGACATTAGTTTGTAAAAACAGTAATAAACTATGAGCCAATATGCACCAAAGACAAAGGCATAAAACTTCTTGATAACTTTAAATATAGTTTCAACTATTTTGTTCACATTAACTCTTTTGACTCATTTGGTATACACACCAAAGGGCAATATTAGGTCTTTCCATGGGCATAACACTGGATTTTCATCTGCAATAGCATATAGTAATGTTCCTAAATTGCCCTTCTACAGCAGATGCTCTATTTCATGAGGTAACATTATCTGTTCTTTAATGTTTAAAGTCATAAAGTAATGAAATTCTTTCCAAGGTAAATGAGATAACCCATTCACTTCATCCTATGTAAGAACTGGAGGTATAAACCTGCAAGTATGTGAGTGACTATGAATAAGAAATTAGGGTTACATACTACTTTGATTTATGCCCAAGTATCACTGAAATTCAGACATTCAAGCTGGAGGCTGTTCATTTAATCTCTGCATTACAGCCATCACGGCAGTTGGATAGCCACAATTTACCATCAAAAGCCACAAACAGTACTGAGCAGCTTGAGCTCATGGAACTGTCTGATGAGCTGATCTAGGACTGTGAAGTACATGGTATGTCACTGTAGTGACATGAAGACATAAGTCCTCACATGTGCAAATTTTTCAAACAGAGCTTACTCCTTAGCTCCTTCATTCTAACAGTGAGCCCTTAACTTTTTTAGACTAACAGTGAAGGTCCTGCTTCCAAACCTACTGATAAACAACCATTTGCTGTACATTCAGCTGAGATTATTCATTTAAGAAAACAGTGTAACATAAGGAAGCAATGAAAGTAATGTCTGTTTTGATTCGTTTGCATAGCCACACCAAATAAATTGTTTTAAAATGGCTGAACAAATTCAGAGTAACTGAGTGCTTACATGAATAATGAGCTGATTTACCTCCTTTCCTAACATTGCTCTCCCAGGGATACATTAATCACTAGTGAATTCCATGTGGATTATTTTCGTCTATCAAACTGAAACAAGGATATAGCCTATGCACTGTGTTAAAGCTACCTATTGATCTTGCAGTCTTCCTTTTTACCCATGACTTTGAAGCAGATTTTAATACTCAATTTCCATGGGAAAAAAATCAAACTATCCAGTGGATCACACAGTGCTAAGAGTGATAGACCTGTCAGTAACAAATGGAGCAATAGATGAACAAGGCACAACTGCAGAAACCAGAGGCACAATTCATTTCTTACATGTAATATTCATTTAAACAGGCAAGAAAGAGAAGGTTAAGGTTGGGCTGGAAATGCTCTAAGGAGAAATGGAGGGTTGTGAATAAAAGCAGGAAATGAAGGGGGAAATGAATGGATAAGCAGCTGTAATAATACTCTTGCTTACCGATACCTTTAAAAATTTATTGGGTTTTGCATGAGTATAGTGATAATCAAATGGCAATTTTCTGTACCTTTGATACATGCTCTACAAATACACAGTGACAGCCATAACCCTGAAGAGCTTGCAGTCTGAACAAACGGTGAAAATAAAGGGTAAAAGGCTCAGACAGAGCCGAGATGCCCAAGGCTATATCACTTGCAAGTGACAAGAATGTACTCTTACTGCTGTAGCTATTGCTTCATGCTGTCTTCTCGACTGTAAAAGTATAAAGCAAAGTTAGGTTTTGTGAAGGTGAGAAGAATCCAATGAGAATCATAAAATCAACTTGGTTGGAAAAGACCTTTCAGATCACCAAATCCAACCGTTACTCCAGGACTGCCAAGTCCATCACTAAACCATGTCACCAAGGGCATCATCTACAAGTTTTTTGAATGCTTCCAGGAATGGGGATTCCACCACTGCCCTGAGCAGCCTGTTCCAATGCCTGACTGCCTTTTTGGTGAAGAATTTTTGCCTACTATCCAGTCTAAAACTCTCCTGGCACAGCTTGAGGCCATTACCTCTTGTCCTATCACTTGTTTCCTGGGAGAAGAGATGTCAGCCCTGCTTTGAGCAAACAGGCAGGAAGGTCTGCTGCCAGAGCATTACTGGTAACACCCTGGGGACCAGGGTCATGCCCATTTGCCTAGACAGACAACAGTTCACCAAAAATGGTATAAGACATGACAGCGTGTCTCACTCCTTGATTCACTTGAATTCTGTTTCTAAGCATTCTGGCTGGGGTAGCTGCTGGGTATTTCCCCTGAGCAGTTTCAGATCCATTTTCTGCTATGCCTGGTCTGAGACCCCTCAGTTGAACAAAATGCAAATGGGACTAATGAGAGCCTCCTCCAGAGCACTCCTCCCTTCTAGCTCTGCCATCATCAGTAGCACCTGCATCACTGCTAGACCCACCCAGGGGAGAACAACGTTGATAAGACCTAGGATGGAATAAGAGTAACACTTGTTATCAGTGGTGGGAAGAAGCTAGTCACATACCTGTTGTGTCCGTATTCCACCTGCTATAGTTACCCAAGCAGAGCAAACAACTCAGTCTTGTTTTATCTCAGCTGCTAACTTTAGCATCAGGCTGCAACTGTTAAGCTCACAGTCAGCCCAGCACAGACCTTCTTCAAAACCCATGAATTATTCCTAGTGCAGCTGTTCCACAGGGCACGAAATTGCTATGATATTCCTTCAATCTAATTGAAAACCACCTGTGCTATCTCCATACCCTCTGTCTTGATGAGGAAGACTTGTTTTTAATTCCCAGACCAGCCTCAGTAAGCAGAAGAACATAAAAGTGACATTTACAAAAGGCTAGTTCACACAGATGCTCATCTCTCATGTTAGTGTTTACCACAGACAACTTGTCTTCCATTATTTAAAGTTATTTCTCAAATTACCCAGTCTATTTTAGTACAATGGCAGACATTAGGCCTACAATAAACTCACATGCAAAAAAACACGTAATACCTGCCAGCAGACCATATCCTTTGCAACTTTTTTTCTTTTTAATCACTAAGAGTCCCATGTTACAAATAAGCAGTAAGAAATATTCCCTCCCCCTCTTTCCAGAGGAAATTATACACCTTCCCTTCCTCCCCTTCTCCCTCCCGACTCGCTATTTCTTTTTCACACATGCTATTTGCAATGAAAGAACATGGAAAGAGGTAGGAGAATCACACACATCCTGCCTCTGAATCTCAAGCAATAAATCTCTCGGGCACAGAAATCTGCTTTGCAAAGCATAAATAGCAAACTAAAGCATTAAAATCTGCAAATTATAGCTTTCCTTGCGCGCGAAGGAGAAGCCCCTCTGCTACTCCGCATCCCCCAAAGGATGGAGAAGATTTTGGCAGGAAACCCGCTTCGCTTACCTTGATCATGCTGGCAAACGGGCGGTACCTCCCTGGCGCAGCCAAGAGGGCTCTCAGCGGGCCGCCGCTCGTTTCGTGCAGCGCTGCTGATGAAGCCCCGGTGACCGTTGAGCCTCCGGTGCGACGACGGCTAACGCTAACTGCGGCGGCTGCGGCACGCTGCGCGGGCTCAGAACCGACAGATCCGCCTGCGTGCTCCGCCGAGGCTGCCGCTGCGGCTGCTGCTGCTGCTGCCGCTGCTGCCGTGGCCACTGCCGCCGCTTGCGGGCTCCGATTGCATCAGCGGGCGAGGGCGGTGCGCACGGCGGGCGCCAGCGGGGAAAGCGGCGAGGGGCTGCGGCTGCCCCGCCTCGCCCCTCCCGGCGGGCAGGCACACCTCCGGCCACCGCCCCCCGCCCCCCGCCTCGCCCTCGGGAAGCAGCGGCAGCGTCCCTGCCCGGGACGAGGCTGGCGGGAGCCAAGCCTTCACCCGCGGCGATCTGCCGGGGCAGGTCGGCTAGAGAGGTCAGTCCTGGTCCGTAGCTCGCCCCTCAGATGGCCCCACATCATACTCTGTCCGTACCAGGCAGAGACAGTTAAATGCTTGTGCTGTAATTTATACCGAGGACAACACGTTTTTCTTACCCCTCTGTCTTAGCAAGCACTAAGAAACTCATCATTTTCAGTCACTGAGTCATTTCCTCCTTCTTGCATCCAAGCTGTCTGACACACCAAACACCTCACAGCTTATCCCTCCCATTGCTAGCAAGCTCTTCAGCTGCAAAGCAGGCTTTTCCCAGGCCTTCTGCCTTCCACCACTACGTGCACAACTTGTGCCAAGTCCTTCAGCACTGGCAACGAACACAGGAGGGGCCCACACAACCGTTCTATTTGGAGCTGGCTGGGGTTGCCAGATGTTTCACAACGTCCCTCTGAGTCCTCCCCCTGCTAACCGGTGCCTAGTCCATGCTGAAGCCCATGTAGCTACACCTCTGCAGCTATTCAGACCTCAGGTGGCTGTCTTTCAGCTAGCTGTATCTCTGATTTCAGTGAATAGGTACCTGGCAAGCAGGTGACCCACACCTGAAGATGAAAGCATATATGTCAGAGGCCAATCTACTCCGCTACTTCTATCATCACTGCTGGCAGTGAATTTGCACAGTAATGGTACAATCCATGAATTTTTACAAGATGCTCCCAGCTTAACCATGGTATAATGTTCACAGTGTGCTTACATTCATCTTTATTGAGTTTATAGTTTTTTCTTCTTTTACTACTGTTTTTGTAAACGTTTTCCCCTTCTGATCTGCTTGAGAGTAGTTGTAGGAAGCCGTTTCATCTCAATGCTACTGTCACAAGTGCCAGGTTCTGCTTTGCATGATGTACGTGAATTGTTCCCTCTCGCACAGTGCCAGAGACTGGTTACATAAACAGATCTCTGTTCCTGCCACTCTTCAGCCATGTAAGAAAACTATTTAATGGAATTACAAAAATTTGGACTCCAAAGAAATGGCACTACCCAAACTGAAAGTCCATGTGAACAGTGATGTTGTAGTGTCTATTTAGGAGAGAAGATGGAGCAGAAACCAGGAGGCAGGAAGACAGCAAAGAAGAATCAGAGAGAGGCATAATTCATCATCATTGAACTATTACTCAGTGCTCATGAGAGCAATCCAATCAATTCCTAATGAATTATGATAATTATTATTATTTAGATTACAAACACAGCATAGGACCAACCGTACCAGATAATTCAGGATCCTGCCTCTGACAGTTGACAATAATAATGCCTAAAGATTTACAGGAACAGAATACACACATAGGCGCACACCTCATGTGCTCTTCTAGCTTCAAGGGCCTTGTACCACAGCAGTTTCCCGAAAGATGAATTCTTTAGGCTTAACAGTTCATGGAATTTTTGTTCTTTGAATTTACTGTTCCTTGAACCCATGCAAAATTTGGCATCTCAAAGGTCTTGTGCTGATGAGTTCCACAATTTTGCTTTGTTTTATGGAAAAAATAATTTTGGTTTATTTTGAACTTGCCACTTGAAAGTTTCACTTCATGCTCCCTTCTGATATTGTGAAACTGTAAGCACAAATGAAGGTCAAAATATTCACCCCATCTATGTCATTTGTGATTTTAAAGACTGTTGAACTCTCTGCCAGCCATCCCCTTTTTCCAGATGAAAAGTTCTAATCTTTTTACTCCTAAAATAGTGTCGTGGTTTAAACCATAAATCAGCCACGCAGTTTGTTCACTCACTTCCCCCTTTTTCTTCCCTCTGCTCCTGGA
>JANRGW010044385.1:0-16625 GCA_024733675.1 Psilopsiagon aymara
CATCTGCCTTCCAAGACTTGGGTGGTGTGGTCAGAGCATTTGCCAGTAAAGACTGAGGCAAAGAAGTCATTAAGAACATCAGCCTTCTCCAAATCCAGGGTAGCCAGTTCTCCTTATAGATTCTGGTGGGGGCCCACCTTGTCCCTGGTCTTTCTTTCATTTGCTGTGTACCTATGGAATCTCGTCCTGTTATCTTTAACACCCCTAGCCAAGTTTAATTCTGACTGTGCTTTTGCTTTCCTAACCTGGTCCCTGGCTTCCCAGACACATAACACAGCAGCTGTATTTGCTGGGAGGCAGTTCCCACTGAGTAACAGCTGCTGCTATATAAAGGAAAAATAGGAGGAAATTCAAAGTAAGATTAATTTTATTTTGTGTTATTGTTGCCTGATGGCTTTTCGATGCATGGTTACCTCTCAGCTTACAGCTGTGAGTAGGGTTTTGGATTCTACTACTGAAACACGGAGGTTTTTGTCCTTTAGAATACTTTTGGGTTTTGTTTTTCTTTTTTTTTTGTTCATGTATTCTGTTGTTTAGTACTTAATTTTGTCTGCCTGGTACTTTAGTCACCTTTATCCATTACGCTTTTTCTAGTAGATGTATTGCTTGACTTGTGTATCATGTTTGACTGTCAGCTACTGGGCTGGGCTTTATAAGCCAGGCTGGTTCTACTATGCTGTCTCCTTGCTTGTGAGGAAGTGTTTCTGAATAGAGGTCAAGCTCAATGCTCTTGTTTTTAATTTGTGAAGTTAGGAGCTGCCTTACCCTCATGTGCAATGGCAAAGTAATCTGAAAGTCAGTATTTTGTGATAGTAAAAATAGCTGGTTTGAAGTTGTCCTTTGATGTGACTCAGGTGAAATGTGGGGTTTATCAACAGCTGTTCCTTATCTACCTGTTTGACCATTCAAATATTTTTTTTATCTGGATGTGTTTGCTTCTTATGTCTTCTATTCCTCTCATAATATGCCATCTGCATGTATATGAATTATGTTAAGGTTTTACTTGTTATGTTTCTGCAAGGTTATTTAAAAAAAAAACAAACCTAAGAACTTTAGCAAATCTTCAGCAACTTTATGGTTTTTTTTTTTTTTTTAGTAGTGGCATAGTCTTTGCCTTAAGATTTGAATAGTGCTTTGTAGTTAGAACAATGAGGCTGTCAGTGAGACTTAACTGGTGAATAATCTGTTCCACAACCTACCTTGTCACTGATACCATGGTTTTTGATGTTGAGTTAGAATTTTGAGGTCACAAATGAAAGACAGAAATATTAACATAAGTTTAGCAAAATAAACAGGATTCGGGATGTCATGCTTGTGCTTTGTAAGCTCTTGGTGCTGTTGCTAGGAGAAGAGCATGTTAATAGTCCTCTATGCTAGTAGTTGCCTGGGGAACCCACAGAAACTTGTGCTATTTCTACACATCTGTGCAAACCTACAATCTTTTTCTTCCCTGTACTCCCCTCTTCCTTCTTTGTCGAGTAATAAAAGCTATGGAGAAAGGTTGCTGTGTCTTGAGCATAGGACCAGGTCAGTAGAGAACCAGCAGCTTTGGAAAAAAATGGTATGTGGACAAATTTTGACTGAGCACATCAATTGTGAATAGTTAACCTGATATGAGTTGCAGATCATGAACATCACACCTGGCACTTTCATTTGGAACTTGTTACCATTCCATTACTTAAACAAGAATGAGACTCATGAATTGCATAGATTTCAGGAAAACTGGAAACCATTAGCTTCAAGGAAAGCAGGATCACTAATTACTACTAAAATTATTTTCTAATGGAGGCATAAATTAAACTCTGCTTGCTAGAAAAAAAAATCTTTGAACTGTGAATGGTTAAGCAACCTGAATCTGGCTGAAGGACATAAATGATCTCTGATGTTGACTCTGAATAGACTTTACTGTAATACAGAAATTCAGAAAACTATTGTGCCATCTAAGTTATCTTTTTAAAAAAAGTGGGGTAAATCAGGTCAATTAATACATATTATAGGCAAAAAATCTGTATGATGGGATCCTATTGCAGATTTGAAAATACTTAGATAACAGGAGTGATCTCATGTAATTTTATTGGAAATCAGATCTTTTAAATAATCTTTGTATATCCATAATAGTGTAAATTAAAATATAACATTCATATTATCTGCAAAGTAGACATCAAATGGATGTTGAACTGTAGGCAGATAAGAGTAATCACCGAAAGGGAGTATTTCTCCTAGGTTTATCAAGAATGCGTCTAGGTTAATGCAGTTTCATGTTCTTAGTAATTAAATAAGTGGTAAAATTTGTGGATAATTAAAAACAGAAATTACATTGAGAGAAAAAGAAATAATGAAGATGGGAATGATGGCACAAAGCCATAATGATGCCATAGTATGTTAAGGTTTCAAAAGAGAGTATGCTCTAGTACAGTCAGTTGGAAAGCTATAAAGGAGTCTTGTTCAAATTTATAGGTTTTGCCTCTGTATTCTTTCAGAAACACGCATCTGTTTGCAGTGACCTAATTTGTCTGTGACTGCATGAATAGGTGGAAAAAAAGGTACTAAAAGCCTCTTTCTCTGACAGAAACGTAGTGATAGCCAGTGGCAGGAAGTAAAAACTGGAATAATTAAAATGAGAGTGCATTTCAATAATGAGCATGACATCCACAGTGGGAAGTGGTGACTCTTCTTCATTTCATCTCTGTAGTAGAACTCAAAGCTAGTTCTAGTGAACCAACAACAGAGTGATGCAAAGCCAACAAAAAATCCCTTATGGCTTCTGATATCTAGGTGATCAGTGCTTATTAGCTGTAAAAGCTCAGGTCTCAGACACATCAGTTGGGTGAATTTTCTAAGAGATTTTTGTTGTCTGATTCACCTTCTGACAATGGTGCTTTCCTTCCGTCCCCCCCTTTATTTTCTGCAGAGAGATTTTGAAGTATGTTTATTTTTACTGTATTTGCCATAGGTTGTCTTACAAAGAGTTCAGCTCTTGCTAAAGGTATTTGTTTTGCATTTCAAAAGTACTTTTAGCTTCACAGAGGGAGGAGCCTGTGTTACTCTTGAATGTGCAAACTCCTTGCTGACACTCAGAGCTTTATGTCAACTCCGTACTACCATAGATCTCAGTAAAATTTAAGCTTATAGATAGGTTGTGCCAGCTGAAAAATGACATCTGCATTATTATATAAGATGTCCCTGAGAGCAATATAACACCCACAGGCAAAACATGAAGTTGTCAAGTAACTCAAGAGTGATAGTGTAAATTCTCCTTTTAAATCAACAATGCTGAGGTACCGAAAGAAAGAACTGTAGTGGTATTTGTGAAGGAGTGAAATTTTTCCTCAGCAAAACCCCAGCAAAATGTACTTTTTGTAGGTACTTAAAGTTGATCAATTCACTTTTTACACACAACCACAGAAGTTTAGCTACTTAATCAGGAAAATAAAATGCTGTCCTTTCATATCTAGCTCTCTGCAGCATCTGTGGTGGTTTTCTTCCGGAGCTTTGAAGTAACATGAATCTGTTATTTGATTATTTTGAAGACTTGTGGTAGGAGCAGGATTGATGTCCCTTGTGGTGTCCTGATCTGTAATTAGAGCGCTCCAAAGTGTAACCACGGGCAAATAAATAAATGAATTCCGCCTTTATCTAGCATTTCCGATACAATGTGACTGTTGAGCTGTAACAGTCAAAACGCCACATCATGTTGTTAGTGGTTTATATTTCAAAGCCTGAAAACACGTAGGCCTTAGTTGTGGAACTATTCAGAAGAAAATGAAGGCTGTTGGTAATACGAGGTTATACTGTGATATGTTTAGGCCTTGAGCAGATGGAGGATTTGGTGAAAGGCAGATGAAGACCTGGCACTTTTCCTACATGCCTTCCTAAGCAAACATCAATGGTAATATTTTTAACTATGAATCTTTAAAACTGTGAAACTGAAATGTATCCAGTAAGTCTTGAAAAAAACCAAAACACAACTTAGGTTTCATACCATTGGAAAATGTGTTTAATAAAAAGGGTGACAGAAACTGAAGCTTTCCTTTTTTTATTGCAATAAAACCTCCATAGTTTTAACACAGATGGACTCAGAAATGAACGCAAAAGACAGAAAATAAAATGGAAGGCAACATTTTATTTTTCTTGTTGAATCTGTCTCTGAATCTACCATCTGTTTTAGTACTTTCTATGTTCTTTGGATTTTGATTGCCTTAAGTGACTAGCCGACAGTTTGTCTCCAGATGTTCGTAGGTCCTGCTATAGAAATAAAGCTGAACATCGAGTGTTTGTGCATGCATGTGCATGCATGAGCACATGCGCAGCTCTAGATTTTTCTTTTTGGTAGCTGTGCTTCTTTCACAAATATGCTTATGAAGGGGCTAAGCTCATTGGAATCCTCTGCACATACAAATAAAAATTCTAGATTTGGAATTTAACAGCTGCTGACCTGCACAAGTAGGTCATTGTTGATTTAAGCCTTAAAGTATTTTAATCCAATGCCATGAGTTCAGTAATATTTATTTGAACCCATGAATTTTCTATTTGTTCATATAAATGTTTAATTTCTTTTAAGTTTTGCCGTGTGGTTAAAGATTAATGTATTCTCTTAGCAGCAACTTCCACTTGTATTGCTTTACTTTGTTTTACCCATGTTTTCATTTATGAAAACCAGAAGCTCTCAATCTGCCCAAATCTTTTTCATAGGTGCACTGATAAAGCTACAGCCTTCATCCCTTGTGTCTCCTTTCTGGAATTTTTTTTATGATTCAAATTGCTTTTTGCCACCCTTCTTCACACTTCCCACTCTTGTACTTGCATTTCTAGAGAGGGGTGATTAGCCTAAAAAAAATGGCATAGAATTTATCTCTGAGTGGAAGGAGAGGTGAAGATAATATGAGTTCTAGTACTCCATTTTAGTTACAACTTCTTATGATACCCAGGTCCCCTTCCTAATGTAGCACAGTATAGCTATGAGCCCTGTGGCGTATAGGGGAGTCAGCTCTTCTCCCTAAAGTGCATTACCACAGAACCATCTGGCATGAAATTCATCTGTTGTTCTGCTACGCAGTTCCTTGTGTGTTTAGATCTATGTTGCTCTGCATAGGCACCCAAGTTTGCTTTTAGGAAGTGGTGCTACTGGTAGCAAAATTCAGTTGTCATGTATGGAGCTGTTGTATGATGCTTAGTAAAACTCTGCTTGAGACCCAAATGAGCTCATGCTATGGTAAGGTGATCCACTGTTTTCAGTGACAGAGGCAATTCAAGCCCTTTCTTCGCTATCCTGTGGTTCATTTTCTGCCTGTCTCTAAATAGCTGTTTCAGACTGTACTCTACTGTACACAAAATCACTGAAAAATCAAGAAGTGTAGGAGTGGGGTACCGTAAACCTGCCTTGTCTCTTAAAGCCACTGTATTTTGTAACTATACCCACGTTTGCTCTGAGACGATTAGTCTGTGTTGGATGCTGGAGAGACCCTGCTTTCCTTGCCTGTAGGAAAAGGAGTTATCTTTCACCTGAAAAATTGTTCATCACATGCATATTGTATTGCTGCTTAATGAAGATGTACTTCCAAGGTTCTCCACGTGAACTGTAATTCAGAGTTATGTCTTTGTCAGGAAAAAAACAACAAACCAAACCCAAACATAATACTAATTTTCATTCATCTGATCAGTGATTCATTTCAGCTTACTAGTCTACACTTATTTGTTTTGAACCACTATATATCAGCATCCCTGGAGACAGTGCATGTGCAGAGCAGCAAAATATATTCATAGAATCATAGAATAGTTCTGGTTGGAAAGGTCCTTAAGATCATCTAGTTCCAGCCCTATGCCATGAGCAGTGACACATGGCACTAAGCCATGTCACCTAAGACTCTGTCCAGCCTGGCCTTAAACACTGCCAGGGAAGGCACATTCATAACTTCCCTGGGCAACCCATTCCAGTGCCTCACCACCCTTACAGTAAAGAATTCCTTCCTTATATCCAATCTAAACTTCCCTGTTTAAGTTTTAACCCGTTACCCCTCCTCCTAACACTACAGTCCCTAATGAAGAGTCCATCCCTAGAATCCCTATAGCCAAACTTCAGATATTGGAAGGCTGCTCTGAGGTCTCCAAGGTGCCTTCACTTCTCCAAACTGAACAGCGTAAACTTTCTCATCCTATCTTCATACGGGAGATGCTCCAGTCCCATGATCATCCTCATGGGTCTCCTCTGCACTTGTTCTAACAGTCCCATGTGTCTTTTATGTTGAACGTAGAGATTAATTTAGAGGGACACCCTGCAGCGGTGCCCAGTGTGTGAGCACCATGGGCAGAGGGATCCCTCTGGGCCTTCTGGGCACAGGCACTGCCTCAGAGCCAGCACCCCAAAGGTCTTTCTCCAAGGCATGCTGGGCAAAGGGGCAGCAGCAGCAGGACTGCTGTGGACAGGGCTCTGGGGGCCCCGTCACCTCTGTGTCATAGTGCCAGCACCCGCCAGCACAGCATTACAGTGCTCTGGGGCAGTATAAGGCAGCATCCTCCCATGTGCCACTGCCAGAATACCCAGCTTTGCCACCAGGACAGAGCTGTCAGCCTGAAGGCATCGGAGAACAATTCCTTGAGGCACCAGTGGAATTACTTGGAGGGGCAGAGCGCAGAAGGCTGCCTGAAGCTGCTGGAGATTCTCTGCTGCAATTCCAGCTCCTGGAGGCGGCACATTCACAGCTCATGGGATGGATGGGTGGATGGATGGATGGATGGATGGATGGATGGATGGATGGATGGATGGAAATCCTGCTTCAGCCTTTGGAGAGATGACTGTCCTCATCTTCTGGGGAGACAGTGGCAGTAACCACAAGAAAGAGGACCCACAGATGACCCAGTGCCCTCCCGCAGTGCTTTGGAGCTCCCACTGTCAGGCACAGGAAGGGTTCTCGCCCCCAAGGTTGCCCAGGCCAGCGGCATTGTGCTCTTCTGGGGAGCCCCTCAGATGGCTCCAGGTGGATGCAGAAAAGGCAGTGCCAGTGTCCCCTTTTCCCCTTAGAGGCATAACCAGCCCGTGGACCAGGAACTGGTCTTGCTCACATGCTCAGGGAGTAGCCAATCACCAGCACTGGGATCAGGAAGGAATTTTCCCCTGGGGCAGATTGGCACTGATCCCCGGGGTTTTTTGCCTTCCTCTGAGCACTGAGCATGACCACTTGGCAGGGCTCCTCTGGTCCTGGTGCTCTGGGTTATGTCCTGGTGCTCCTGCTCCACGAAGGTGGCCCTCGTGTCCTGCAGCTGTGTTGGGAAGGGCTTTTTTCTCCCCAGGCTGGGCCAGCAAGTGTCCCCGGGGTTTTTTGCCTTCCTCCACAGCCGAGCACAGCCCCTTCATGGGTCTCCTTTGGGCTATTGTAGCCCAAAGGCAGCGGCTCGTGCTCCATGCAGCTGGCCGTCGTGCCCCACATTGTGGGGAGGCAGCGTTCTGCACTCCCAGGGTGGCCCCAGCGTGGCCCCAGGACTCGCTGCTGTCCTCTGTAGCGTTGAGCACCACCCTTGCCAGGTCTTCCCTGGCCCATTCGGGCTGGGTTCTTGCACTGCTCTCGCACCGCCATGGCACTGCTCTGAAAGATTTAGAAAAATACAACCTAAACGAAACTAGACTAATATTAACGAAACTAAACCTAACCTAGCCTAACCTAAAATAAGATAAATAACTTTGTTTATAAACAGATTTATTTTCATTTTATTTAGTAATTTTATTTTTTTATTTTAATTTATACATAAATATATTTTACTCTTTATTTTACTTATACTTTTTATTTCTTTTATTTTTATTTCTGAATAAATAAAATACTCTTTCCACCTGTAACCTTTCTGATTTGTGCCTGTGAAAGTACTTTTGGTGCTGAAAACTCCTTGGCGTTTCAGGTAAATAGTGGTCTCATCGTTATTCAACTCATTGTCAGCACAGGGAAGGGAAGGGAAGGGAAGGGAAGGGAAGGGAAGGGAAGGGAAGGGAAGGGAAGGGAAGGGAAGGGAACAACTGTGACATGTTAGACATATAGACCTCATGACAAGCTCTGATGCAGGTCTGAGGGGCTATCTGCAGGGCAGGTCCCAGAGGAGGCCAATTCTGGGCATTTAGGCCTATGAACAGCCTCTGGACCCTGACAGAAGCAGACGTGCGCTCCTCGTGTACTCTCCTTTAGACATGTATGGGGTGCCACTGGAGAGAGAGGATTGGGCCAGGCAGCCTACTGATGGAGAGTTGCTGTTCTCAGGCTCTTGTGTTTTGCTTCTCCAAAAGAATCAACTTTGGCATTCTTAAAAAACAGGTTTTGGGGAAAGGGTGGGGTTCAGAGTGGGTGGGCACAAGGAAATGAGCAGGTATTGCCCACCTAAAAAAGATGGCCTGCCATTTAGTTCAGGAGCACATCCTGCTTCAGGCTGAGGGCTTGAACTTCGAGCCTCACTGATGTCAGAGATGTGGTCTTGTGTGATCCTGTGCAAACCCAAATAAACCGGATGAACACAGAAGAGCTTCAAAAACCAGTTTGCACGTGTTTTTTGCAATTCTGTTCAGATGCTCAAATGATCCAGAGACAATCTACATCTTTCACCCTCATCAGAAGGAACAGGCCTCCTTCCCACAAAGTGACAGAGCCAATGCCAGTGATGGAACATGATACCCATTGAATCCCTTTTGCTAGTGCAGGGCTGGGGAGAAGCATCATCCACTACTTCCTCATCATGTACTGTTAGGGAAAGGAGGAAGTAGGGAGAAAAAACCTGGAAGTTGGAAGAGATCTACAATGATCACCAAGTCCAACTGCTCGACCACTCTAGGGCTGGCCAAAAGCTGAAGCATCTTATCGAGGGTGTTGTTCAAATGACACTGAAACACTGATGGGCATAGGGCACTTGTCACCTCTCTAAGAAGCTTGTTTCAGTTTCTGGCCACCTTCTAGGTAAAGAAATGCTTCCTAAAGTCTAGTCTAACTGCCCTGGTGCAGCTTTAAACAGTTCCCACATGTCCTATCAATGGATCCCAGCGAGAGAAGATCAGCACCTTCCTCTCCATTTCTGCCCCTTGAGAAGAGCTGTAGAAAGCAATGAGGGCAGCCCTCAGTCTCCTTTTCTCTGAATTAGACAGAGTCCTCAGCCACTCCTCACAGGACATGCCTTCCAACCCTGACCCCAGCTTTGTTGCCCTCCTCTGTGAGCATTCAAAGTGGCCTTCATGTTCTTCTGAAATGGCATTGCTTAGAACTGCACCTGGTACTCAAGGTGAGCCTGCACCAGCACAGATTCTGGCAGGACAATCACCTCTTCCTCTTTTTTTTTTTCCTTGGGTTGTTTTTTCCCCTTGTTACTGGCTCCCAGCTTCCTGGGTTAACACCCTCCATCTTTTCTGTATGAGCTACGGTGGACCCTTGTGGGCCCTGCACAGCTCAGGCCTGGAGTACTGCTTCCTCTCAGTTTCCCTGACATCTTTCATCTCTTGAGAGTGACCCGCAGCTCAGCCCCCGCTGCCTTACCTGCACCTCTGTGCCGCTCAGAACTGAGGCCCCTGGACGTGGGGTTTCCCCTCGCTCAGGGTTTGGAGGCTCCTCTCTGGAGCTGCTGACTTTGGCAAATGATAGTTCATGGCTAACAATGACTGGTTGAATCTGTCGTCTTCTCCCCTGGAGCCGCCCCCTTTGAGTCAGTTTTTCGCATCATTTCCTGTCCTCAGCTCCTCTAAATTACTCAGTTTTGCTTGAAAATAACCTTAAATCTGTTGTGGATATTTGCGGATGGTTTTCCAGTGATGAGTATGTAAAAGTCCTGGAGAAGCCGTCACAACTCCATCCATTTCTAGGACTTACTCTAAAGCCCTTCATTCTGGGATCCATTCTGCAATTAAGCTTGCATCTGGTGGACACACAAACCCCGCTTCTTTCTTTCATTCTTAAGGGTGGTTTTAAGGAAGTATATTTAAAATGTTGGCTAGGTAACGCTGAAACAAAATGTATTTCCAGCTCCCATATTCTATTCAATTTTATTATTTGCACTGCACAGAATGTATGAGTGTCATTACTGAATAATTTGATATACAAAAAAATTCTGGCTTTAGAAATGTATCGAAGTGAAGAAGAGTCCCTGCAGTGCCAATCTTTCATCAGCAGTGACAACTGTTTCTCATTTAGAAAATACAAAATACTTACCAGTATAGAATGTCAATACTTCCCATATATTTATTTAAACTTTGCAAGTTTCTGTCATGTTGTACATATATATAACGTGATCTGCAACAGAGAAACAAGAAAATGGACATTAAAACTGATTAATGATATTAAGAAGACCTAGTTACTGGAATTGAAATAATAGTAAAAGAAAACAGCCTCTTCTTTAAATACTTCATCAGGGAAACATTTTCCCTGGGGTTTGAAAATCATTCTACTACATGCATAAGGAGAAATACATGGTAATACTTTCCTTACTGTTAACTCCATTTAAATTCATACAGCCAGGCTAAGAGCATACATTTTGAGAAAAAATCTGGGAAAGAGTGCACTAGGAAAGTGATTATCCTGTTTGTAGGCAGGAGCAATAATGGGAGGATGAATGCAGTAGGACTTTTGCTTCAGTCAAACCAGAATGTCTTCTGCAAACTAAGAAGATTCTTTCAATCAACTGCTTCTACCAAAGAACTCTGGACACTTCATTGATCTTTTTTTCTGTTTTATTTTTATTAGTTGTCATTCTTCAACATGATGAATACTTACAGCAGTATGTTAAAAAAGATACAGTTAAGTCTCTTGGCATCACTGCATAGCAGTCACAGCATTTTCACACAATCTAGTGCTTCCTTTCAGAATGATGCATATGGCATATATACGCACATATGGGGGCTGCTTCTTGGTCCCAGTGAAGTTGGTGGGACCAGTTTGTGGCCCATAGAGTTGTATAAGGTATGTGAATATGTATATATAAAATTCTTTACAATAAACATGACATATACAATCTTGAATTCCAAGATAAGTAGAATATATTTTACATCCAAGTCAAACTTACGCTCCACACTTTATGTACCTAAAATATTGTATGGATTATAGAAACAAATAATAGAATAATACTTTGCACCGATTGAAGTAATTTGGATACATACTTATGGCATGAAGCTTGCCTTGGGTTTGTATTTTGGAGTGGCTCTTTTGGATTTGAAGATCCTAATTCAGTTTTAATTATTGATTTTTATGGGCCATGAGTGGGGGATTGTGGTGTCCAGAGGTGAACAGGTGTAGTCTATGGACAACTCAGATGAGTGACTCAAAATATAAGGCTATAAGCCTGAAGATTATAACTACTTGAGTGTTTTCCTTTCTGAGGAGAGTCCATTTGGAAGAGCTAGTATGCATTCTGTCCTTTTGTTGGAAACTTTTAATAGCAATTTCAACCACAGATTGGTAAATCTGGTGAGATAGCTATGCAGTGTGAAACAGGCTTATCTCATTTACTGTGGTAGCAGCCTTCTCACTGATCATTTTTGGAGACTTATTTTCTTAATGAAAACCAGTATTTATACAAAAATAATTGACCCATGTCATATATATGGTTAGATACAACTGCAGATCATGTGGTTTGTTTGTTTGTGATTGTTCTTTTTCCTCCATAGATTCTATTTAATCTCAGCTACTTTTCCCTCCATTTCTGTATTTCAAAGGTATGCATTTCCAATAGTTCTTTCTAACTCTCCTGCTTTTATTTGGTCGTTGGAACACTGGCTCTTAAAAGACCCAAAGGTTGGTAAAATCTTTAGCAAAAATACATATGTATACATTATTTTAACCAGCCTAAAATTTAGCTTATCACCACTTTATTATTATTATTTATACAGAATTTGCCTGTTTGATAGTGTAACATTTTAAGTAACTAGGTTTTAATCAAATTACTTGTACGGGGCAAGCATTTCAAGCTCCTGCTTTTAACAGTTTTATGCTTCTTTCCTGATATGTAAAACCTACCCAGGTTTTAAAACTTCAGAATATTTTAGCTGCACTGTCCCAATAAGGAAGAAAAATTATTTACAAGGGCTTTATGCAAAGTGACTAATAGGGCTAGCAAGACAGAAATCTGTATTATCTACATAGGTGTTTTTCTGTTATATGGCTCAAGCATTCTGTTGGCAACCTGGGAAGAAACCCCAGTACAGACATGCTCTCCAAACTAGAGAATACCAAGTACGTATCACGACTGTATATATTGAGCACTGGTGTTGTTGGGTTGGCTGTATCAGGTATGGTTTGGCTTCTGCAGGAAATCAGGTGGTAACATTCTGTATTACAGACCCCGGTGAACCTGGCTGGCAGGCATCTGCTGCCAGTGCCTAACTTTTCAGCGCACCTGATGCAAACTGGCGCAGACCCAAAATTGAGTAATGGGTTTGGCTCACAAGTAGAGGAGCATTTCTGGAGCCACGCTGAACCTATTTCAAGCACTGCTTCGTTAGGGTGATTGAAATCTAGCAAGTGTGCTCAGTAAACCACAAAAACCCAACAACCTGCTCATTTCAAGAGAAGCTTTTCAAAGTTACGAAGTTTTAACTCGGTAAGCGCAGACCTGCAATGGGTCCTGTAGGCTCTAATTACAGGTCTTGGTTTTATTGTAGCTGTAACAGAACTTCATTTCTACCCAAGCTTTTCTGTTGGGCCGATTTTTTGGAAGCTTCTCAGGAACACCTTAAAATCTGTCAAGAGCTTTTTTATGCTGATAGACACTGGGTTTGTTTAACTTCAGAAGGTTTAAAAAAGAGAATGGCTTCCATTTTTTAGTAAAAAGACAAAACAAGGGGAATTACATCCTGTCGTATGTACTTAAGTGCTTCTAAGCAGCATTTTACACTGCTTCGATATCATCCTAATAACTGTCCTAAAGAAGGAAAAATACACATTAAAAGCTTCAAAGTGGCGATGCTTCCACACCCACCATAAGGTGGTTAAAAAGACATTTATGCCCTGCAGTTAGAAATAATTTTATTCTACTACAACTCTATCTCTTTGCTTGGTATGGTACTTCAAATATGCGAGTGCCATTTAGAAGAGGGAGGAAGAAGAATGTTTTCTACTGCTGATAGCTTACAGAACAGTAAAATAAAAAAAACTATTCTTGGGATACTTTGTGTTCTCACAGTACCTTCCATTTCCTGCTTCACTGGATTTCAGTTTCTTTCTTTAAAGATACATGGCCAATGATTGAGTAAAGTAAAATATCCTTTACTAAAACTTACTTACGCTTTTTATTTTCCTTTAAACATATTAGTCACCTTATAAGCACTTTATCTGATCAAGTCAATATTCCCTGTAACTGAGAAAAATTATATTCTGCTTCCCCTTGCATGTCTATGAGTAAATACTAATTTTCTCAAATGCCAACATAAATAGCTCTTTCTTTATTGGCCTCTATGAGGTATTCACATCCAGACATGACTATATGGCCGTATCTGCTAATTCTTTTGGAAAACAGCTATACAGATTTGATGTATCTGGGGCTTTACACCACCACCATACTTTATCTGAATGTAATTAATATTTCTGGGGGCAGAGGAGAAGGGGATAACTGCTTTGGTGGAATGCAGTAGTGTCTGAGAATACAGCCTCATTGAAATGATGGAAGCTTAAGTAAGGATTTATAAAGACTATCCCAGCTGAGGTTGTTCATGGCATAGAAGAGGCCATGGATCTTTCACAAGCATAAGGCTATAGAAAATTCCTCAGCTGCTGTGATCGTTAAGAGGGTTTTTCTTAATGCTCAGACTACAACACATTTTTTTTCTTCATTGAGACTGATCTATAAGCCAGTTGAAGTATTTTTTTTTTAATGAAAAGAAAAATACAAATGCATTTTGATGCTGGCTATCTAAGGAGGAAATGTGGGGAAACATCTCACAAGAGAACAATTGGACTCCAGGATTATTAAACTGCCATACTTTGTAGATCACTAAGCTATTTAATAAAAAATCACGCTCTTGAATAAATGATCATCAGGTCAAACTGTTAAAGTATGTGGTGGTATTGTCGTTTTTTGGTTTGTTTGTTTTTTTTTTTTTTATAACTTAAAACTGCGGGCTCTGTGAAGCTTTTGCCTAGGCCAAATGTGCGAGGTGCCATGAATTAAAACACTGACCCATATGGAATGTGTTTGAAGTTTTCAAGAAGTTATCCTGCCAGACTTCATTCCTTAATGACCTTTGATACACTTTGGGTAGTGGAAAGGCAGTTCAGAATCATATTTTGTGATCATATGATTTTGGCAGCTATCAGAAGATGAAGGATGCTAAAAGTTAAGGCTTTTATCCACAAACAATGGTGTATATTAATAAACTCTATACCATATTTACAAATGCTTTCTCTTGTATTAAAACTAACAGTATTCTGTTCACAGTGCCAATATTTTTACAGGTAGCAATCCCACAGTACTCCAGTATTTTGGCATGGGAATCAGTAGCGCTTTGTATTTACAGAAAATGTACACATATGAATATAAACATGTTACTTGAAACAGTACTCAAAAGATCGATCTGTTTGGGTTTCAAAGGTTTAGACTGTACAACATCTTCCCTTTTGGTTGTGAGGGAATACTGTTCCTTGCAATGAGAAGATGCCTGTCTTTTATCCAAAGTGGCATAAAAATGATTACCAAAATGAGCCTCGTTACACTGGAGTTGTATATACGGAGAGTAACTTCAGTCCAAGGTTTATAGATCTTGTTTAGTGCACAGAATACAAAAGTTAAAAAGGTTTTTGTTTTAATTACTAAAATAACCAGACTCTCTCTGCCCTCTGTGAGCACTGTCTCACTCAGCCAGTGTCCTCTGGATGCTGAAGATGCTGGTGGGTTTAATGTGCAGCCCAGCTGCCAGCTTGGAAAGCATACAGTGCTCTGGGCCTATATACACATGTCACAGTATGACTCGTGGTAAATGACTATATAAACAAGAGTGCCTCTAGCTCCCCTGTTCTCTCAGGAATCTTCCCTGCTTCATGGCAGCCATAACCAGCCTGGCTTCAGTACTGCTGACTGGGACTCTGCATTCAGGCAGTTCATGATCAGAAGTTATGAATGTCATCAGGCATGCACAGAATGAAGAGAGGGGAGAGGAGCGTGAAGGAGATCCAGAAGTGAACCCAGCAGAACCATGTGCTCGTTCACAATGACCCTTACAGCTTCTGCTTTGCCGTTTCTTCCCTCTCCATGGTATTGACAACAGGCTTCTAGCTCCCCAGGATTTTGTTTGCTGCTGTGATCAAGATGGAGATAGCAGTGCTATGAAGAAAAGTGCAAAGCTGCCACTAAGGAGTCTCTTCTTCATTCAAAGTCTGTTCTTGGCTGCCAGTCACTTGACCTGAGTGGTCATTGCTCCTACTAGTGCTGTGTTGCTTGTGGAGCAAACTCCTCCACTTGGCCTTGTTCCTCCTGAGATGGTTTAGCATGTTTTCAGATAGGGGGGTATCTCCTGTAAACTGGGCCCACCTTTCAAAGAGTGGCTCTACAATGTACGTCATGAACCCTGGGGAAACACACAAAGGACAACAGGTGAGGAACAAATTCATGCCATGAGTGCATTGCCCCACAGAATGTCTCAAGAAGATAACAGCAATATAAGTGGCAAAAGCCCTGACTAGAAGTAACAATAAAGCCGCAAGCAGTCATCAATTCCTTTTGAGATGCACAGCTTTTGACCAGCCCATAAGACAAAGTGTGGCTCTATGTGTATGGGTAACAATACAGACTGTGAGAGACAGCATATTTCTCTGAGGAGATTTCAGAGTAGAAAGCAACCAGTACTTAATCACACACTGGCTGCAATTTTTCTCCACAGATATTAGAATAGCCCCTTTTTTGCCTATACAATGACTCCTTTTTCTTTCAATTGCATATTTGGCTTGGGTAAGGTTTATTATTTAATATTTTGTTTAGAACGTGAATTGTGACTCTTACAATACCTGCAGTTCTTGTTGTTAAAACAACTAGATGGGGGAAGTTTCTCTTTGAGCTTGTGCCATACTGAGGTGGAGGTAGACATGGAGAGAAGAGAATGGAACTAATACTGTACCTATCTGTATGCTTGGTATTGTATCCTTCTGTTGATTACAAAGGGGGCTTATTTCCAGTTCAAATTTTTGTTCCAGGTCACCTGCAAGAAAAAAGAAGGGAAGGTAAATTTATGCCACTTTCATCTCTTCTCCATACTTATACCAGATATTTACAGTGACTGCAACTGTGTGGATTTGATCAGCTGGAATCTTCCATCAATGACAACCACATTAAATGTCTAAATACCTTTTTTTTTTTTCTTACTTTTTCTTTTTAGGTCTCAGAGAAACTGAGCACCCATACAAAGAAAAATTTTTTTTAAGGAAAGAAGACTTTTGAATGAACATTAAATCCACTGCTGGCAGTCTGCAACTCTGTGTGCACTAACAAATTTTTACTCGGTGGATAAAGAACTGGCTGGATGGCCACACGCAAAGAGTTGTGCTCAATGTCTCAATGTCCAGCTGGAGACCAGTAACAAGTGGTGTCTTTGAGGGATTGGTGTTGGGACCAGTCTTGTTCAACATCTTTGTCGGTGACATGGACAGTGGGATTGAGTGCGCCCTCAGCAAGTTTGCCGATGACACCAA
>JANRGW010044386.1:0-18929 GCA_024733675.1 Psilopsiagon aymara
AGAGGAAGTTTAGATTGGATATGAGGAAGAAATTCTTTACTGTAAGGGTGGTGAGGCACTGGAATGGGTTTCCCAGGAAAGTTGTGAATGCTCCATCGCTGGCGGTGTTCAAGGCCAGGTTGGATAGAGCTTTGGATGGCATGGTTTAGTGTGAGGTATCCCTGCCCATGGCAGGGAGGTTGGAACTAGATGATCTGAAGGTCCTTTCCAGCCCTAACTATTCTATGATTCTATGATTCTCTGATTCAAAATTCAGGTCTGGGACAGAGGAGGTGAAAGGAGTGCAAATAGGGAAGGAGGAGTCTGGTGATTCAAGGGGGAAGGGGAATGAGGAAGGGTGAAGTAGTTTGGAGAAGGTACAGCACTCTCCATCACCCCCATGAAAGTCCCCATGAACTCTTTCTGCCAGTTGTCCTGCCTACCTGTTCCCCAGGAGTGAATTTTATCCTTACCACTTACCATACATTTGGATCTGCATGATGTCCCAGACTTCAAGCACAAACTTGAAGGGGCTATTACATAAAAATGTAACTGATTTCTGCACTACAATCCCCTAAAGCACTAAACTGTATATCTAGCCTATCATCCTACATCCAGATTTATGAGCTTTTTCTGCCCCTGGTGAGGTTGCCCCCAGTAATCCGTGTGGGTTAATTAAGATGATTCCAGAACTACTCAGAGTATCTTTGAAAGTAGGTTGCAGGTAGAGGTTTTCTGTTTGCTTGTGGGGTTTTTTTTTTTGTTTTTTTTTTTTTTTTTTTAAGTCATTCCCTTTCTCCCACCTAAATTTGCTTTTCAGAGCAAAGCGTTCTCCAAATGCTCTACCATACAGTGTTAGTGGTAGGCATTTTATCAGACGCAGCATATTTTAAGCAAGTATCAGCTTTTTAAAGAAATGTTAAAGTTGTACTTTCAAGACTCAAAACTGGAAAGTATTGCTCTTGCCACTCAGTGGAAAAACAACTTGAATGAATCAAATACTAACCAAAGAGTATGTCGTGAATACCAAATACTTGAAACACTCAACAGCATCTGGGGAACAGCCTGAAAAACAGACACTGCTCTCTGCTTGTGAGTGGTATAACAAGTGGTATAATACATGCCATTACTTGGTTAGAAGCATGTAGTCAGCTGTGCTCAGACCCTCTGACATCCTGTCTATGACCAAATCAACATTTTTCCTCTGTCAGCAGAAAAAAAAAGAGATCTAACCAAACAGAACAGAATCTTCTAACCAGAAGATTCTGTCAGGCCAGTGTATTATAGGGCAAAAATTAATGATCTTCCATTAACCTTTATAATCCCTCTTATTTAAAACTCTGTGGTTGCATCTACATGGCAGGCCAGAAAACATGCCCCATAATTGATCCACCTCGCATTCTTGTTGGAGAAACTCACAAGGTACAGCATATTCCCTGAGGTAAGGAACAAATGGGAATCAAACCCAGATGAACATTTACATTCTTCCTTCTGTCCAATTGCTCACCAAGACCCTCCTGTCCTATGCCTGAACTGCACTGGGCTCCCTGCTCAAAAGGGCATCCAAACAAGTGCCCATTGGTGCATCTTCTACTTATGTGTCATAGAAAGCCTGATCTTTGTTTCTGGACCTTAGTTGTTGTTACGGAAATGACTGCAACACCTATGCATTCAGCATGAGCAGGGAAAACTTCAAAGGATTTTGTGGCCTTTAGGGATGCTTAAACCAGAGCTGATCTAAGCACTGTGGCATATTCCCCTTCTCTAAGATAGCCTGCAAACCTGTTGGCTCCCTCCCACTGGTTGTCTGCTATGGGAGAGGGACCAAAGGGCTCTTCTGGAGGGTGACAAGGTGTACCAGGGACTGAAACATCTGAGGAGAGGATATTGCTCATGTGGTCATGGTAAGAATTAAAGATGAGAAAAGGAATCTTACTTTACAAATCCATCTAAACTGTAAGAAATGACCTCTGTTACCATGATTCACAGGTTGAGGGAGGCTGCCTTGGTTAGCTGAGCACCAGTGTGTCTTTTCTCACCAGTTTCACATGATGTGTTGAGACACACTACCACATGATGGCCTAAGCGCAAGAACTTGGCCTTAGGGGAGGAGATGGCAATGAAATACCTACACCACTCTCCCCTACTTTGCCCGTAGGCCATAAGGAAACAAATCCACTTTCACTAAGACTTCACCTCCCTCCAAGTAATAGTTTGTTCCACTAGTGTCATTTCCATCTGAGAAGACAGTTTGCCAGTCAGCATCTCTAAATGTCTCATACAGGACACCTCAGCAGGACTTTATTTTGCCTTATATGACTCTTATATGGCTTTCTAAAGATAAAACACCCCAGCACTGATTATTTCTATTCACCTTTCTGAGACAAAGTGGTAGAAAAAAGATGTTATCTTTCTAAGTTGCAACCAAACAATCTGTTGTTGAAGAAAAGGGAAAGAAAATGCTTAAGTAGGTCTTCTACCACAATAATAGGTGAGTTTTATCCCTTGCAGCCTGGCTCAGATATTGGACAAGCAGTCTTGTGAGCTGCATATCCTCAGTGCTGTGCTGAACTCTTATTCTGAGCGTAAGTATTCTGGGCAAGAAGTATCACTGACAATGAACTATCCCACAGGTATTTCCTAGGAAGAGCTGTGCTTTTGAAAATCAACCTTTCTCCTTCTTCTGGCATTAACAGTTTGATGTTGATAGACATGAATAGAAAATTGTGCTGTTCCCACACCGATTAAATGGCAAATTTAAGGTGGTGCAGAGCTTAGATTCCTGTTGCTCCCCACCCAGGCCCCACAGAAACATCTCTCTCAACCTAGGACACCTTGATCCAAGGTGACAGAGGTGGAGACTTTATGGCCATTTAAGTCCCCGTGCAGGTACACAGCTCACTTTGCAGCCCAGCTAGTGGTGTGTCCCTCTTCAATGGAGATGAGAAAGGGCTCCTTTTTTGCCTTTAGCGAGACAGACATTCTTCAATTTATTTTATGGCTACAGATGACATAGCTGTCTAGAGGCACTCTGGTGAGGAGAAGAGCCAGCATGGGGGTGGAGAGCTGCAGCTCTGCCCCTCCATTTGATGTGGTTGTTTTTAAAGGTCACCCACTGGGACCCAACATCAATCAAAACTATTTTTGTAAAAACAGCAGTGATCCCAATGAAGATTTATATAACACATTTGGGCTATAGCTCTTGGTCTCTTTTTCTTATATTACTTAAAGCAATATAATAACTTTCGCAGGCATATCATAGGAGACTGCCAACATTTCAAACATTTCCTTGATGTAGGATGATCACAATTGAAAGGAATGTGAATTTTATCCAGCCATTGGTAAGGTTTTGTTTTTCTTAATCCCTGAGACTAAATCACTGGATAGCTTTTAGCTTCCAAACTAAATCTTAATTGAGACCTGCTGTCATTTAGTTTTCGTCATGATTCTGCTAACCAAAGCACCAGGGCACCTTTGAGGAAGAGCTATGGACAGAGACCCTTAGCACTTCTCTCCGTTGGGAGTGGGCTGAGCAAGAGAAGTTTACAATACTTAGGTAAAAGCAATCAAAGTTTCTTTTCAGTCCTAAAGTTTCTTTGTTTGAAGTGCCTTCCTAGTCAAACTTGTGAACAGTGTAACCCAGCCAGGATTCCCACAGACTGGAAAGAAAACTGGTGTTTTGTGTCCCAGGGTGCTGTCATTTTGCTTTACACATGGGTGATTCCCCCCCCCCCCCCCCCCCCAAATGTGAGTTCAGCTTATCTTTCAAGAATTGTACAAAACAAAACCCAGAGCCTTCCATCCCCCAGAAGAACTCGCTAGCAGTTCCTCTCAGTGTCTGTGGAGGTGTTGAGGAAAATGAGCAATTCAGCTGTGATGGCTGTGTCACAGAAATTAGTTGTAAAGATCCTGATATAGGGGAGAAAATCAGGGACATTTTAGTGTCATTTCTACTGAAATAACTTGGGATACCTCCAAGCACTCTGACAGGCAAATGGCAACATTTTCCCCAGCAAAATAGGTTAGGTCTGTTTTCAGTAGGAGCAGAGGGCAGTTTCTGTCCCCATTGCCAGGATCATCCACAGATGCAAGGAGATGGGAATAGAAATGTCAAGCACAATTCCATTTGCTTTCCCAGTGGCAACAAACCCATGCCAGCACCAATGAAGAGCAAGTGTCCTACCAAAGGTGGGAGCAAGGGAGGAGGAGGAGCACAGCCTGTTCACCACCTCCTTCAGCCCCCCACCTCCATGACATGGTCTGGAGGTTTTGTTTAAATTGGAGGAAAACCAAGCATCGCCCACAGTTCTCTGAGACTAGACTGGGAGAGAAGCACTTAAGTGGTAATGCCAAGGCTTAGCTTTAACTAGGATTTTAGCCCCAGGTCTCAGTTAGAAACTAATAATTTAGACTGACTGCTCAGGTTCTGTCAGAGTTTGTGAAGACAAGTCATTTCTCACTCTGAAACAAGTAGGGAAGAAATGAAATCCAGGAACCTCTGGAGGGACCTGTTTCTCCCTTTCTAGAAGGGCTGTGGATTGCTAGCCTGGGACTGCATGTCTGACTTTCTGAGATGTGAAAGCAGGTCAGAGGTGTCTGGATTTCTGCACTGTGGCTTCTCTCTTTTAAATAGTGAATGTAACTCGTTCCTCTTTTGCAATGGAGTCACAAGGCTGAACACAACAGTGAGTGCTCATTGTGCATACAGGACACGCCAAGTGCTGGAAAGAAAATAAAAACCCTGAACACAAACAGCCTGAAGAACTCAACATTTCATGGTGCAATGAACACCAGCATCTCCATGAAATAAAATTAACTATCCTTTTTATGTGAGCTGTTCAGAGTTCCTACATCAGATTCTTACTTCTACTTTGTATCAGGATTTAGCTAAATAATGAATCCCCGTGAGTCTTTTGCTCTAGGGAAGTATTCCCAATAAATACCAATGGCCTTTTGATGTTTTGAAGCTATTCTAAATGCGTGGCTTAAACATAATTACTAGTAACAGTGACTGTTTCTTCTTAACACAACTCACAATCACTACAAAACTTCAGCCAAAATCATAGAATCATAGAATAGTTAGGGTTGGAAAGGACCTTAAGATCATCTAGTTCCAACCCCCCTGCCATGGGCAGGGACACCTCCCACTAAACCATATCACCCAAGGCTCTGTCCAATCCAGCCTTGAACACCTACAGTTGAACAGTACAGGCTGGGGAGCAACTGACTGCTGCAAGAGATGTGGGAGCCACAGAAGAGATCTGGTCATAAGTGTGCCAGCAGCAATAAAAGCTAGCAGAGCACTGAGCTGCACCAGCAGGATCACAGCAGCAGATACTGTGAGATATTTATTCCCCTTTGTTTTGTGCTCACTGGAGCACATGCAGACACTGAGTTCAGTCTCTCATACACACACAATATGTGAAAGACACTAATAGCTTAGGGTGAGTTCAGTGTAGAGCCACCACAATGGGTCATAACCTATGAAGAGAGGCTGATGGACCCAGCGCCCTTTCAGCTGAGAGAAGCAATGGCTTTGGGGTGATCTATCAGCAGCCTCGCAGTACCTACAAGAAGGATATCATGAAGACTGAGCCAGGCTTTTCAGAGGTGCACAGTGGAAGGATAACACACAAAGGTTATACTTTGAAAACAAGATTAGAACATTGTACATCGAAACGGGAAAGTCTTTGACTAGGCATGAGGAAAGTCATTCTCCCCATGAAGACATCCAAGCAGCAGAGCAGGTTGTCTAGAGACACATCTTTGGGGGTTTTCAAGATCAGCTGGACAAAGCCCTGAGTGATCTGAGTTGACACCATAGCTGACCATGCTTTGAGCAGGAGGTTGGGTTTGGTGAGCTCAAGAGGTTTCTTTCCTGCCTTTATCATTCTGAGATTCTCATACTGTAAACTGTCATTTGTCATTAAAAGTATAGAAACATTGTCAGTCATCACTGGGTAGCTCTTGAGAGACCACAGGGCAGTTAAACTATAATAACCTGTGGGCCTTTTCTCCAATAACATCATATCCATTTAGTTAAAGATCTTCTCAAGCAAGAACTCAAAGGTTATCATCAGTATAACCACGAGTGGTCATGACTAAATGCCAATCTGCCAAGACCTGGTCTGGAGCCAAATGAAGTAACTGGAAAGTTTGAAGGTACACATCAGCTGACTTGAGATGTAGATATCCAAACCGTAACTCATTACTGGCAACTGAATTACACTCTGTGAGAAGACGTAAGTCCAAATACTTAGGCAGAAAGCTAAAATAGGTCAGACTGATTAAAGTCAAAACACATTTACTCTCCCCTGACTACAAAGGGAGTCTCACTGCTCCATATACAGCTGCATATAACGCACACCTGTAAAATTAGATGAGATGGATGCTACCCCCGTTAACTTCAGTGTGTGCGGGGGGGATGGACTATGCTTGGAACCTGTCGAGGTCAGCACAGTCAGACTCAAATATAAAATGTACAAACTCCATGCAGAAATACATTTCTGGTTCATTTTCCAATTTAGAGTTTTATTCCCACAACTTTGCAGTCGTAACAGATATTTATTGGGGATATATTTTCCTTCCTGACTATTATGGGTGGAGCAGTCCTGAGAACTGTAAGAAGAGAATGGGTGAAATTCCATAGTGAAAAACATGAGGAAAGCAGAGGAGAAAAATAGCCGACTCCACTATCACACCTTACCTTTTCTCTGAAGCCTATGTACATTGTGTTGGGCTTCTTCCTGAGTCCATATAAAAGGCAATACGAGCTTATCCTAATGTGCCAGTGGAAAAGGCTGGTGCCATCTTCCATGTTACCCACGTATATGGTTCCAGCAGGTGCGGATGAGCTGCCCAGAGTAAGAAGGGCTATGGAAAGCCAAAAGAAGTTGGGGTTAACCGTAATTTCACAGTTTGTTTCTGTTGGCAGAAGCAGGAGGCCACAGGGTGAAAGTGAACTGAGACACTGATCTGGGTTAAAAATACTGGCGTGGGAAGGGAGGAAGATTGGAGGGTGAAGACAGGAGGGCAGCGGATGGGAGCGGGATGAAGGGTTGGATGGCTGCTCTCAGGAGCAACCAGCTCGTGCTGGCTGGGACGTGCTGTGGTGGAAACAGAAAGCTGAGGAGCTGAGCCTATGTGGGGGAAGGTGGAGGAGGGGCTGACTGCTGCCTGAAAACACCCCCAATAGGGAAACAAGACAGAAAAGAGAGACTGACCAAAGACAAAAGACAGCATTGTTCCCACATCCTGAAAATGTGTTTATCCTGGTCAGTAATTCATTTAGGTTGGAAATTAGAATGAGGTTTCCTTTCATCTTCATTTCACTTATTTTCATTCAGCCTTCAGCATTTTTGCCTTCACAAATAAAATGATGTCCAAAGTAGAATCCTTTCTGCATCCACCCGTCATTAGTGTTCCCTGCAAAACAAGTTCCATGTCAGCATCCTAAGTGACAGGCAGAGTCACAGTAGCATAAGGATGTAAACGACAAACAGGTCTCAGAGAAGCAGTAGCTTGTATTAGGCAAACTGAAATTAAGACAACAGACAAGCTTCCAAGTACACAGATCTGAAGCAATGCTGCGTGCCCAAGTCTTACTTGTTTTCTCTTCACAAATACACTGGCTTACTAGACATTGTGGACTACCCTATCAGCCTTCACTGTCTTTTCAGTATTGCTCAGTTTCCATCCCCCACTGTTCATGTTTCCATTTTATTTTACTTAGTTTTATAACGATTGATCACTCCATTCTTCCTACACCACCTCCAGGCACCCATCACCTCTGTACCTTCATAATGTTGCTCATGAAATAAAGCATTAAAATGGGGGAGAGATGTTCAGGAGGGAGAGCACAAGCCAGAAAGGTCCTCCACACAGCCAAGACACTTGCCTTTTCTACTTCAGACATTCTTTGGTACAGATCAATTCCTGAGTATTCAGGTCTCATCTCTAGCCTTGTCCCTGCATGTTTTCCCCCCCTCCTCATGCTGGTATGAGAGCAGACTGCCTGACACTTGCTCTTTAAGTAGCTGGCAGCAGCCACACAAGAAACTGTGGTTTGTGCTGCAGAAAAAACATACACTGACAAGCCACACATGTAGAAACGCCCCCCCACCCGAAGGAAAGAATTACAATTACCATCATTAGTCACTGCCTCAACTCCCAAACACCCAGCAAAAAATTCAGATCCATTTCAGAACCACTCTTCCCACTTTCAGAAAGTAGCTTTGCAATTCTTGTGTAATTACTCAGAAAAAACATTATATAAACGCAATTATCTCCTCCTTGAGTCACGGCACTTGCTGGCTGTGTGCTGCCGAGCAGCAGGCTGAATTCCCCAACCAATCCAAACAAGACAGTTCTGTGGAAAGCTCACACAGTCTTCGAGAATGCCAAGCCAAGCAAGCAAACATTTTATCAAAACAAGCTTTTCTAAATGTGTCCCATGAAGCAGAACAAACATCTGGGCATCACCATTGCTATGAAAGGAGGATATGTAGGGCTCCAGTCCTTTAAACCTAATCTATACTTTGGTTCTACAATAGCTATGAAACAAACAGCTATTGAAAACAAATATATTTAAAAAATCACCCCAACACATATTTTTACCATAGTGATGGCCCCAGTGCAGTCACAATTATATCAGAAGCCCTTCTCCAGCTTGTACGGTTTATTTAATTTGGGAAATTAATCTGAACTACACATCAATGCAAAGCAAAGGCTCTTCCAAGCTCCCAAGAAGGCAAAGTACATCAAACAAACATGAGATGTTTTTACTCACTTCCGGTGCAAAAAGCCTTGCTCTGCGGTGTTTGTGCTGGAAGCATGAGAAGGCCTTATAGATGCAATCGGGAGGCTTTCTGAGTGTACTTGTGCTGCAAGCAGTTATTACTGGGTGATGGCACCTTAAGCAGGGTTATTCAGGTACAAAGCACTCACATCGAACGCACCATGGCAGCTCACATGTGCCAGACAAGATTCATAAATTGCCCATGCAGACCTCTGTGGTGGTGGAGGCCGATCATTTATGAGAAAGCTGGTTATCTTTGTATACCTCTCTCATTCAACTCCTGTCTCCCTGTCTGAGAGATCAGTGGCCCTCTGCCCCTCACTCCTACTTTACCCCCACCACACACGACTCTTCAGAGAGTGTAATTACTTCATAAAAACCATATAATGGAGATTGGTGTGCCTGCTAGCCTACTCCTTTCAGTCCCTTAAGTTAGCAAGGAATAGATTTCCAGGCTACTTATGCTACCTAACATAAGAATGCCTCCTCTTGTATCCAAGTGCAGCCAAATGTCTAACATTTCTGTTCCCACTGCACCTATGGAGGAATGATGGCGATAGGGGCTCTGACTTCAGACGCATATAAGCCAGTATTTTCAGTCACTGACAGGTTCCTGCTGTCCCAAAACTACAATTTGGATTCCAGAGTAGACCAAGAAGTTCACCCAGATCTAGACCATCCTATGCATACACATACTTCTGTTACCTCTTTGTCTTTAACATATTTATGGAGTTTGCCTAATACTATATTCTACATCATTTATATTCTGATGCTATACCAAATGTGAAAGCCAGTTGCAAGCTGACATATTCAGTTGCCTCTTTTCTAATTTAAATTAGTCTACCTTCAGCATCTAACCACCTTGCTATATCCAGAGATAGTTTTTTATTATTAGTCATCTCTTTACTTTCAGGTGCTAGTGCAAGAATATAAAATCTCATCTTTGACAAAATAAATTGATTCAGCCTCTTTTGTCACCCTTTTGACAGCACAGTTCAACCTATGTCTGTGCTGCTCAATCATTCTCTGTTCTTTGCCCATCTGTCAGCATCCTTTTAAAAGCATAAACACCACACTCAGTATTTCAGTAATGGTCTCATTAATGCTGTACTCATGGAAATACCACCTCCTTGACCTTTACTCTACAATCTGCTTTAATCCGAGACAGTAGCATTTGCTTTCAGGTATATTGTATCACACAGGGAGCACATGTTTAGCTGGTTATCCATTATCAAGAAGCCTGAGTCACTGGTTTCCAAAACACAATTTCCCAGTCAAATGGCATGGCTCTAAAAGTACACTTTTGGTCTGTGAGCACCTTGAATTTGGCTGAAGATTTAAATACATGGGATTTTTTTGGATGACATTAGTTTACCAGATAATTCAGAAGACCCTGAAGAACACTTCTGTCCTTGACATTAGCCTTTATTACTTCATCGATGGTTACATCATTGTCTTTTCCTAATGAAATATGACATGTGCTCTCAGTTAAAAAAGAAGTAACTAATAGCAGTTTTCATAAGAATTAGCCTTTGGTTTATCTGTCAGGAACACTGATTCTGAATGCTTCCTCATTTATAATCACTTCAGCAAGTGTGACTATTAACCAGATTGCAAATCATTTAATGTCTTTAATTAGTCCTATATATTTATAGCTTTGTTTTTTACTCAGAACATCATATGGAACCAAATTATATGCCTCATAGAAATTTCAGTAGAGGTATATTTAAGTAGATTACCTCTACTTATAAACCATTACCTCTACTGACCAAACAGACAGCATTCAAAAAAATTACTTTGCAATTATTTGACAAGACAGTTTTCATAAAGCTATATTGATTACCATGAATTGTATGAACTTCTTCTAACCCCTTCCTAACTTCAACTCCATTTTCAGCCTTCCTGTGATTTGCCCAAGAATTTATAAGATTACCACTTGCTTTTGAGACACCCCTCTCATCTTTTCCTTATTTGACTCAGCTTTCTGGTTTGGGCTTCAACAACTTGATAACTGACTTCATTCTTTTCCAGTTCTTGGTGCTAAAATATAATGGAATCGGGTGCAATAAATGAGAACACATTTTTGCTCAGACTACAGGAGCAAAAATAGTGATTTTGTCTTGGCCATTTTGATTTCCTCTCCACATTGCCTCCTCTGCTGTGTTAGAAATAATAATAATAATAGTAATAAAGCATAGTTGCTTTCAAAAAATTTAAATAGAAAACCTGGTTAAAGCTCTCAAAATGTTCATGTTCACCTTTCCTCTCATTTTGGTCAGGGGTTGGAACCTGCTGTAAGAGGTGTAGGAGGAATCTACTCTCACTCAGTTTATTTAAGAGTGATGCAACTCCATTAGTTCAAACCATGTCATTTGTTAAGCTTTGTGCAGTACCTAAGACAAAAGCCAATCTGACAGATCCCTTCACCAGTGCGGAGGTGCAGATGACCAGCACGTAACAAGGCCGACAATACTGCCTTCCTTCAGCACCTTCTTTCCCTAAGAGGAGCAATGGATTTACTGAAGCAAGGAAAAGTGGCAGAAGCATTGTGGAAAAAAGCTGGTTTTTCTAAGCATCTCAGCTGTTGATTCCTCTGATTCATGCAGGATAACTCTCTGTTGAATTCACTGTACAAAGGCAGCCACCAAAGGTGAAGAAAGGGACAACTGCCCTTCAGGAGATGTCAAATTCTGCATGATATATCTCTGTGTATCACCATTACTCTGGGTCTTCCCAGCTTGCGTTATTTAAAGAAGGGATAAAGCTGTGATAATTTGAGATTAGCTGTCTATGTAACATGACAGTGAGTCATAGGGATATCCCAGCCTGGGCCCAGTAAAATAGACTAGTAAAAAACAGTATCCCAAATTCCAGACTGTAGTCTGCTGCTGTTTCTAGTTACCTAAATGGTAACACAATGCTATTTATCAATTCACATACCAGTTAGCACTGCTACCTCACACTAACTCACTGCTAAATGCCTGTAACAGGAGCTCAGGTGACCTTCCAAATCCAGGTGGAAGGTTTTAAGAACCGAATTATTACTTACATACCATGGGAAAGTAACTGATACTCTGAAGTGTCTTTGACTAATGTACTTTGTCTAACATTTCATCTGCTCCAAAGTTGTGTCCAATTTATCACTTCTGGCAAGAAAGAGGATCACTTGTGTGGCAAGCTTTAGTGATTAAGATTGAAAACAATTTGTACAATGTTATTGCCACCTGTATTAAAGAAGGAACAGCTGCTACTCCTAACAACTTTGAAGGGTAAAGATAGATGGAAAGCTGCATGCATATGTGTGTGGGAAGCATGAGGAAAGGAAAACACTGGCAAGACCCATGCTATAAGCACATCTGGGCTCAGAGAACAGACATCCACTATTAAAGGAATAGCTCCCTGATGCTCAGCTTTGAAAGTGGAACAAATATTTAGTGCTGGCTCTGAATTTTCCAGCTTTCGAGTTTAAAACAACATGAAACAGGTTTTGAAGCATGGAGCCATTCCATGTCGATTTACTCATTGGGTTTATCTTATGGGGCTATTCTGGGGATGGCCAGCCTTCAAGATGTGATCCACTATGCCTTGGCTGGCTTCAGAGTCAAGCCACCAAAGACCAACTCCAAGTTTCTAGGGACCCTGGCAGCACTTGGTTTAAGCACCATTTTCTTGCTGATGGCAATACGTGGGAAACCAGGTAAGTGTTAAGGACTTCCTTGAATTAAACAGAAGATACCAGCGGTGTGACCCAAGACGATTAAGGGGCTTTTGGGATGAAGCTTTGTGCAAAATCTTGGTTTCTTCCTTTTCATCAGGGATATGCTTCCTCTCCCACAACCTGCCCTGGCGTTTTCCCTTGATGAACATGCTCATGCCCAGCAGTAAGGGCAGCAACTTCTACTGCAACAGGAGAGTGGCTCAAGGGCAAGGGAAACTGTGCACTGGGCTAAGTTGTTAGACATAAAGCATGTTTATCAACAAGCAGCACGCACACTGATCTGCTGGAAGGGATCTCTTTGGTCAGCCTTTTTTCATCAGTTCAGGAAAGGGCGTGCATCACTCATCTGAAGTTTCAGGGGAAGCTGCAGTGCGTTATTACATAAAGCCTTTTTCAACCCAGTCCATGCTGTCTTCCCAGATCACATCCCCTGGGACATCCCTAGCAGTTCTCCTTCCATGATCCTCAAAAACTTTGTACTGGAAATCTAAACTCTTCAGTACAGGACAAAGAAATAATTAAAAAGCCCAAAATTGCAGCAATGGAGGAATTGCTCAGGCTCTACATAGCAAGTCCTAGGCTGTGACTGTTCTCATCATTGGCTCTCAAAATAGCAGCAGAAAGCAGGGGAGTTAAATGATAAAAATGAAACCCTGAAGGAAGAAAACAGAGGGAAATAAACCACCAAACAAAGGCAAAAAAGATAAGAGTTCTTGAAATAAACCCCCACAGGAGGTGGGAAAGCAGAGGAAAGGTCAGCCCCTATCACTTCCCTCCCCTTCCACAAGCAAATCATCTCTGCCAGGATCTCATCCAAATTATTGATAAGCCCATCTCCCAGGGATGCCAGCAGCCCTACAGACCAGACAGAATTACTGGTGGCTGTGACAAGCGGAGTTCAAGGAAGGTGAATGATTTCCTCCCCACTTGGTGACCCTGGGCTGTTGGAAAACCCTTAAATGTGGGACACTGCTGGCACTACAGCCTACTTGAAAAGCCTTATGTCCACCACAAGAGATCACAAAGATGTTCCACCTTACCAACACACATCTTTTGTGGTCTGGGAGGGAAACACCTTTAGTTCTTCCACCCCTCTCCTCAGTGTGGCACAAGAGGGTCTGTGGCACAAAATGGGCCTCCCATTGCTGCAGGGAAGTCTCTGCTCCCTTCCTGGAGGGTGAGGTTTTCAGAACAGGCTGAAGGGGGAAAGGGCCGCTAGAAGACAGCAGTGGAGGAAGGACTGGGGTGCTGCTCAAACCACCTCCAGTTTTCATTTTGCCCAGCCTTCATGCGTATGCTCACATGTTCAATGTCAGACCAGCCCAAACTTCTTCATACGTGCTCAGAGACACCATACCTTTTTCTTTATGAGTGCTGCCTGGAAAGCATCAGAGAGAAAGCAGATACCCATAATGTCACGTGGGAAAGGCCTCTGGTTTGACTAATTTCATTAAGAGACAGACTGGGTCGGATTTCCTGTCCCTCTTGAAAAGTATTTGCAAGGTTATCTATTGTGGAAGACACAGCTTTACTACTGAATCCATAATAAGCTGGACTGGAAACAATCCTCCTACATGGGCAAAAATGTTTGAGACTTTGAGAGAATTGTTCCAAATAAAAAACTAAGATTAACAAAAAGTGAAAATCCAAACCACATTTATCCCTTCTTTCCCCTATTTTGTTAGCTTTGAGCACTTCAAAATATGTTGAATTTTTTTCTTATTTCAGGGTTCTTCAAACTAAGTTAAGTGTTAAAATGATTTTGAGCTACAGTTCTAGTTTTGAGCTAGTTTTTTACCCCAGAAATATCAACAGGGAATTTAAATTTTAAAAAATCTAAATTTTTTTACAGCCAACTCTCTTATAATTATTAATTTTCATGAAAATGGTTAGTTTTAGACAAGATAGGAATTTATGTTTTTTACAGAAGTGTAACACAACATTCCCAAACACCTTATCTCTAATAATGCTGTCAAATGCCTTGTGTTTGCGTCCCAGGAAACTGTTTTGTAAACTGAAACTTACTGCTATTGCAAAAGCAGGAAGAGATTCCTCTGACCTCCACAGCTTCCACGCTTAGAAAAGCACGTTCCAGTGCTGCCAAAAAAACTGACCTGTTGAAATACTCCTTTAAATGCACAATCTCCTCCTCTGTCATCCCTCCAACAGAAAAATGCTTATACGCAACTAGGAGTTCCTGATCACTGGCAAATAGAAGCAGATACAGTGAAACTGCTTTCTGACTGCCCCTGCAAGCATCTGAGTGCTACCAGGGCCACCAGAAGGTTCCAGGTCCCAATCTTGTCCAGTGTTAATCACTTAGCACATTTGAAAAATGTGCTATCTGAAGAAGAACAAATCCATGTCCTCTCTGCCAAGGTCTGAATCTGCTGCCAGATTTGTCAGAGCTGGCACAAGCTGTGAGGTGCACTCTTCTTAAGGCAGACAGAGCCAGGGGACCAACTCAGGGAAGAATTAAGCAGCAGTATTTTAGACCGACTTCCCATTTGTTGCATATAAGGGCAATCACACATGTGGTCAGGGAAGCTGAGATAAGCAGATTGCCACTATTTCATTTGCTACTGACTTTTTCCTCTGAAATCAGTCTCAGCTACAACTGAACACAGGGACAATACCTCTGGAAGAGGGAAACCACAACTCTCCACAGTGTTCCACCAGGCAACTTTCTCATCCACTGAACTATTTGCAATGAAGACATGACACCCTGTCCAAGGTTCTGTCCAAATTAGTTCTTCACAGTTGTATTGTAATGAACTGAAGCAATCAATTACCAGATTTATCTGTAGCCATGAACCACAGTGCATGAAATAACTCTTCCACACACAAGTTACTGTTCAAATTGAGTACAAAGTGCCCAGAGATCACGGCAACAGGTACAACAGCTCTTATGCCCACTCCTGAAATAATGTGTCTGTGTGTGGTCCTGAACACACCAAGTAAAAGGGATGGTCCTTCCCCACAAGAGCAGCTGAGGACATCCAGCTCCTGATCATTGCTATGTGGCACACCATTGGACTGTGCCCTTAAGACCACATACTGACACACACCAACATAAATGTGAAGTAGGCTCAGGGACCTGGCAAGGGAAATACTCTGGTTTGATTATTGGACCCTTCGAGTAATTACAGATTTGCACTGCTGTGGGCAAGAGCAGTCCCAGCTACTCTTAAGAGCTGAATTCCCCTGAAGCAGGCCCAAGTCAGAGTGGTGCATTAGTTCCTCATACCATCTCCTAGAGGTGGTACACTCTGCAGCGGAGCTGCTGGAGCATGAAAGCCTTGAGAATTGCTTTTGTACATGAGAAAACTGTGAATACCAGGGTTATTTTCCCAGGCTGCTCAGCCACCAAAACATGCCACGTTTCATTATGGCACAGGCTGCCCTGCTTGCCTGATGGTAGGCATTTGGCCTGCATGCTGCCTTGTGATCACCTCCCCGTCTTTGCCGTGAGCTCATCTCACCCCTGAGCCAGCGAATTTCAGGCGAGCCTCCTGTGCAACAGTGCAGACCTCGCTGCAAACAAGTGTTTTTCATTAATGTTGGAGTTTAAGGAAAATTATTTCCAGAACTTTGAAAAAAGAACACAACAAAAACCACCAAACCCCCCTTATACATATATATATATATATACACACAAATTTATGTAGGAGGCTTGGTGAACCTTGAGAAGTATTTGTTGCCAAGTGGTATACCCTTCTTTTTGTCAGCAAGCCCAACAAAGACATTTGGGCTTGGGTGACAGACTAACTGGTATGCTAGTGAGATGCTTATGTAGGGATGTAACTTGCTGTGATTGGGGGAAGAAAACACCCACAAAAGCAAAATCACTGAACAAAAATAAATGGCTTAAAATGTCACAGGTGTTTTCGTATTTATGGCAATGCTGAAAACACTTTGGCAAATTTTAAAATTCTGATTATTTGATAGGGTTGAAAGTAAGCCAGGGGAAATTAGGATGAAGTCAATGAACTGATATTTCTGAAGCAGAACTGGATTATTTCTGATAGGAAAACTTACGTTAACCTCCAACCACCCTACACACATTTCATAACACAGAAATGGATGAAGTTCTATTTCTAAGGCTTCAAATGAGTAATTGACAACTGACACTTAAGTATGCACATTTAAGCATGTATCTTTTTTAGGTAACTCCCGCCTTTTACATAAAGACATTAGTTTTCAATAAAAAGATATGACTGGGGGGTTTTAATTGGATTTTTTTAATTTTTTCAACACGAGAGTCCAAACTAGTCCTTTCGTTTGCAATTACCATCCTGACAGCTCAAACCATAACTAACTTCATTAGCAGTCATTCACCTCATGAGGCATGTCACTAATAAACTACTGTCACCTTGGATGCAAATCCCTTCCACTAATATTACAGTTTTTCAGGTAGTCCAGCAAGTCTTCTAACTTCATATGGAAAATCATCCACAGCAGCAGAGGGAACCAGAATATTTCTGCCAGCCTGCAGGTATAGAAGCACTCGGACAAAGGCAGCTACTCCAATCCTAGCACTCCTAGTGTTTGGACTTTGCTCACTATGGCAGGCATTTCTGTACAAAGCAGAGATGACAAATATTTTGGCCACATAAGTTCCAGCTGAAAAACCTGCTGGCTTGCTCATGTTCAGATTTAGAGGTCCTCTGCATACTGAGACTTCATTTGCCTAGTTTGTCCAAAAGGCCTGGTTTAGTAGAGAGTTACAGCAATCACTCACAAGTTTGCATAAAACAAAACTGGAGGAGGTTGTGTTCCTCCTCATACTCTATAGCTCAGCTGCAGTGCAAGGAAACAAGTGTTTTATTCTGTTCCTCTGTTTCACTTGATCACCCATGCTTCAACTCTTGTGAAGATGCTTAAACCACCTAGTTGTAAAGTCTGGTGGGAAAAGGAGAGAGTGAGGGAATACTCCTCTGGTCTGCTTTCAGCTCTTCAATATTAACCAACTGCAAGTCTAGCTTCTTGATCCACTGCCCTGGCTCTCAGGCCAGAGGCATAGAGAAAGTCATCACTGACAATGCAAAACCAGTAGAGCTGTGCTGAGGTTCCCAGTTCACCTTACATGGCAGAGGGAATGTAGGCACCAAGTGTAAAAGCTGTCTGCAAGCCAAGTGATGAGATTAATCATTATCCTGCCTGCTATGGCAGTTTCTACACTTCTCCATAGTTCTAATTTCATGTTCCTTTCCCTAGAAAATTCATATTAGACAAGACCACTACCCATCCCAGAAACTCACAACAAAACTATTAACTAGATTATCTGTCCTCCTCCTTGTCAAGTCCAAGTGACATTTACAACTGCTAATTCAACAAGCTGATACATTACTGCTGAAAAAGAATTACAAGTCACAGTGAACTTTCAATCACAATTGTAAAAATAGTCCTGGAAGCAGTGCAATAGCCAAGTACTCATCCAAAGCCATAACAAATTTAAACTTGGATACTCTGTGATGGTTTTGTTCATTTTTCTTATACGCTTTGTTTAGAGTATGGACTTAGGCAGCCAAGAAATCCCAAGAAAGTGGGAGAAGACAAATAAAAACAAGAATTAGGAAGAGGTGAAGTCATAATATGGGCAATAAATGTACTAGGAGATCCACAGGAGTGTAAGAACATAAAGCTTTTAAGGTAGGATGAGGAACCGGATCTCAGTGATATGCCCTAACACATGACTTCTGAGCGGGGATGACAAAGTGGGTGCTTCAGAGCTGGGGAAGAGGCCTGCATAAAAATTGTTCTACCTCCAATAACACATGTGTGAGGCTGCAAGCTGCCTTGGTGAGAGAGGATAGTGCTGTTTCTTTTGTCATCTCTGCCATGGTGGCAGATGCTTCTGACAGAGGGGTTGGGCACACCAGCCCAGCAACATCATCACCTGCTGCTGCAACCAGACCTAGGAGGTATTGTAAGTCATGCCTCAAACCTGGGAGGAGAGTGTGTGTAAATTTAAAGCATTTGACGTTTACCTTACCTTAACCCAGAACAGCTTACTCATAATGGTTAACAGAAGGACGGGGTGGGTGGGAAAAGGCACTTCCTTCTAGCATCACCTGTGAAGCCAGAGCTACTGACCTGTAACCTTTTCTCCTGCTTTCAGCAAGGCACACATCAAGCTTAAGCTAGTGTATGGTCAGGCGGAAGATCACAGCTGCAGTTCTGGGTTATGTTCGCATGAACAACAGCAGTTTGTGATAATGACCAATCTGGTGGCCTTCTATGACAGGGCTATGGAACTGAGGGACAGGGGCAGAGCAGTTGATGTCATCTACCTGGACTTGTGTAAAGCGTTTGACAGTGTCCCACATGACATCCTTGTCTCTAAATTGGAAAGACGTCAATTTGATAGGTGGACCACTCGGTGGATAAAGAACTGGATGGATGGCTGCACACAAAGAGTTGTGCTCAATGGCT